>CATIWR010239343.1:0-14994 GCA_949677035.1 Omphalea diandra | reverse complement strand
AAAGACAAAGATAAAGGTGAATCATCAAGAGTAGATGAGGAACCACAACATTAACTAGAAGCATTACCAAGTCAAGATCTACCCAAGGATTGGAGATTCTCCAAGCATCACCCCAAAGACTTAATTATTGGTGATACTTTAAAGGGTGTAAGTACTAGATCTCAACTTAATCTTTTAGATAATAATTTTGCCTTTGTTTCTTAATTCGAGCCAAAATCAATTGATGAGGCTCTTGATGATGAAAGTTGGGTGATTGTTATGCAAAAGGAACTCAACCAATTAAAGAGAAAATTATTCTGAGGCCTAAGGAACCCTTAATTGTTGGTTGCAAATGGGTGTTTAGAAACAAGTTAGATGAGCAAGGATTCATTACTATGAATTAAACTAGATTGGTTACAAAAGGTTACAACCAAGAGGAAGGCATAAACTATGATGAAACCTATGCCCCTATTGCAAGGTTAGAGGCCATTAGGATTCTTTTAGCCTATGCATGTCATATGAATTTTAAACTTTTTCAAATGGATGTCAAAAGTGCTTTTCTAAATGGGGTTATTGAGGTAAAAGTTTATGTTGAACAACCTCCTAGTTTTGAATCACATAGTTTTCCAAATTATGTTTTTAAATTGAATAGAGCCTTATATGGGTTGAAACAAGCTCCAAGAGCTTGGAATGAAAGGCTTAGTTCATTTCTTTTAAAAAATGATTTTGAAAAGAGAAAGGTGGACACAACCTTATTTGTAAAAGGACACAAACATGATACACTTATAGTACAAATTTATGTTGATGATATCATTTTTTGTGCTACTAATGAATCTCTTTGTGAGGATTTTGCTAAATGTATGACTAGGGAATTTGAAATGAGCATGATGGGAGAGCTCAAGTTTCTTCTTAGTCTACAAATCAAACAAACCAAAGAAGGAATCCTCATCAACCAAGCCAAATACATGAAAGACATACTCAAGAAGTTTGGCATGGATGGATGCGTAGCAAAACACCCATGAGTGGTGCCATCAAACTGGACAAAGATGAATCAGGTAAGACAGTTGATAAAAAGAGATATCGAGGTATGATCAATTCTCTACTTTATCTTACTTCTTCAAAACTTGATATTATGTTTAGTTTATGTATGTGTGCTAGATTTCAATGTGCTCCTAAAGAATCACATTTAAATGTTATCAAAAGAATTTTCAAATATTTGCATAGCACATTGCACTTAAGACTATGGTATCCTAGGGATTCATCTTTTACTCTCATAGGCTACTCGGATACGAATTACGCTAGTCATCTTTTAGATAGAAAGGGTACTTCTGAAACTTGCCAATTTATAAGAGAAAGCTTAGTGTCTTGCCAAGTTTCAGTTGCCTTATCCACGGCCGAAGCTGAGTATGTAGCTGCAGGTTGTTATTGCACCTAAGAACTTTGGATGAAATAATAATTAAAGGATTATGGCAAAATTGTTGATCACATTCCTATCAAATGTGACAACACTAGTGTGATTAATCTCTCTAAGAATCTCATCCAACACTCTAAGAGCAAACACATAGACATTAGGCATCATTTTCTTAAAGATCATGTCTAAAATGGTAATGTTGAGTTATAATTTATAGACACAACTCACCAACTTGCGGATATTTTCATTAAACCTCTAAATAAAGAAAGATTAAACTTCATTAAGAGAGAATTGGGAATGCTTGATAGAAGCTCCCTAAAGTGAAAAGCTTGTTCTTTTGTTTGATTGCTATTTGCTTGGTTATATGTGATATTTATCCTTGGTTGTCTTAAATTTAAATGCAATTGTGCTTTTCTATGTCAAATTGCATAAATTAAGCACCAATAAAATAAGTAGATCATAACTTGAATCGTCAAATTTTGCTTTTTCATGATTATCCTTCGAGCTTTGTAATTCGCAATTGTTATCCTTAACTCACGGTCGCAAATTAAAGGTTCATATCACCCAACAAACAAACATCAATTCGTGATCACGAATTTTGCTCTCCACTACGAATTCAATCAAAAATTCAAATTTCTAATCATTACTGATTCCTTAGGATTTTTGTCCGTTACTCACATTTTTCAAAATTAGTGGCTGTGACGATGGATTTAGCAGTCACAAAATCTAGTAACTGCCACACAATTAAGTGATTTGACTGTCAACCATTTCCAACTCTTCTTTACTCAAATTTTAACAGTTTTGACACCCTTCAAATGGCTATATAAACCCCCTAAAATAATGATTTTTATCACTTCATTATACTCCAAATCAATTATCTCTTTCCACACACTCTAAATTCTCCAAGTCTCTCCACTTTCTCAGTGGCTCCCAAGAAGATTTCTAGAGTAAAGAAGGACAAGGCAGTAACCCAACCATCTGCACCTCCAACCCTTCATCTTATGAAAGGGATCACAAAGGAGGAGAAGGAATGTTTCAAAGCCAATTCTTCCAAAACCATCCTCCCAAACAAGATACCATCTACCTTTTTGTTGGAGACCCTTAGGATCAACGATGAGATACGAGCATTCCTCTCTAACTTGGGATGGAACGAGTTCATCTTTCGGGATGAACTCGATCATGAGGAAGTCGTAAGGGAATTCATGTGCATGGTGACACTAAGTCGCAAAGCAGAATCATGAGCCAGGCAATATGGGTTAGTATTTTGTGCTTTCACAGATCCTTATTTCATTACTTTTGAGCAATTAGCAAACTACTTTAACCTTCAAGTCGGAGAAAATATCTCATTCATTATCTCTGCACATAACGTAATCTATTCAGAGTTTTAGTCGAAAATTTCAATTGAGACCAAACACGACCCAAAAACTTCCCTAGCCAAATACATCAAAACCCTCCCTTTTTTATACTCCATTATATCATCACCTTTTTCATAAATGCTAGAGGTGATGGTAATGAGAAAGTGTCTCAAAAAAATCTAGCATTCTTGTTCTACTTGTTAAAAACAAATCTATCCAAACTGGTCGCTATCCTATGGATCAATTGATCCATATATGCATATACCTTGGGTGCCTTTGGGGCTAAGAAGATGGAGACGTCTCACGCCTTCAAAAGGAAGAGGCTCATCATTGAAGAAGAAGCCCCACCAGTCCCTCCTCCTCATCCAAAACCTAAAACCAAACTATCTCTTGCAACCATCATCCACAAGTTAAACAAGATAATAAGAATGATGAAAAGGAGATTCCTTCTCATTTCCCATTTTCACAGTGATATGGTAGATTTACAAGAGAAATTAGGTGTTCCATCTTGCCATCTTCCTGATTTTGCTGAGTGTGAGGATACCCCAGAAGAAAAAGGCAATGAAGAAGTTAAGGAAGGCGAAGAAGCTGAAGATGGAGGCAACAATGACGAGGAAGACGTTTCTAGAGATAACGATGACTCTTCAATCTTCTAGAATATGATTTCTTTGTATTTTCTCTTTGTTTTATTAATGTAAAATTATTGATCCCACGACTTACTTATAAGTAAAATAAGATGTTTGTTTTTGAAATTCTTTATCTTATGTGATTGATTGAATTTACTTTTATGATTATAATGCCTATGTCTTTGCTCCTTATGAACACTTATCTATTTGTTATGCATTTATTATTTTCCCTTATAAACCCTCTTTTTGATCTTGCCAAATGTGGAGAGAGAATCAAGAAAGAATCTAGAGGGGAGAGAAAATAATTTGCATAAAAATATCATAAGTTGAGGGGAACATTATAGTCATACTTAGAAATTTCACTTTGATTGGTTGAATGTCATACTTAGAAAATTTCACTTTGATCTTTATCTAGAATTTTTTAAGTATTTGTTGAATCATTCACCATTCGAACTTCACAACTTCAAAACTCATGCATTTATTTTCCCTTAGGAACAATCTAAGTTGTCAAAATCAAAAAGGAGGAGATTGTTGGACTAGGTTGGTTTAACCTAATTCATGAACCTCTTTTGATCTTGACAATAGAGATTGATCAATTCTAATACTTTCATTAAATATTGTTTTGCAGATTAGAAGTTAGATTTTTTCATTGAAAGTAGGATGGAATTCAAAATCTTCAATAATGTAAAGATCATCCAAATTTGTGGTATGCGTATGGTAAATCGTAACCGCAAATCAATCACAACAAAGGATAAAGCTAGGCTAGAGGAATTTGCGGGCTATTTCGCTATCGTGAACTATCCAAAGACTGTAAAGCCTTAGTCACAGAGGAATTTACAGTGAGTGTCACACCAGGGTCGCAATCGCAACTTTCATAGTGATAATGGAGCGAACCAAAGCCACAATCACAGCGTGCTAAGTGTCCTAGGTGTCCGTTGAAAGATCAAAAATTATGAGGGCAAAAATTTGATAGCGACTGCCACTCAAGGAGTTGAAGCTTCCTGATCAAATAAAGGAATTCACAGTCCCAATCATGCCCAAGACTTAGGTATCTCGCGACCGTGACTTTTGTTAGTGGTTAGAATACAATGGCTATATTTTCCTAGACAACCAATGGACAACTGACACATGGACTAGCCGTTAGACACAAACGGGGTTTTTCACCGAAATTTTCAGTTCCATAATGCAAATTGGAAATTCGTGATTGTAAAATGGTAGTGGCAACCGCGACTTTCACCTAACAAGCATTTAATGCTAAATCTGTCTAGCCCATCTTAGAGATTTATTGACTATTTGATAGTAACATCTCTTTGGTGGATATGAGTTATGAATACTCCACTAAACAGATGTAAATACAAAAGAATTCATTAATTCATAACCAATCCCTTGCCAACTTGCTACTCATTCTTTTAATTCTCATTTATGTATTTGTTATTATTTAGTATGAGCAATAAACACTATTTTCAGAGGTTTTGGTGTAAGCCTTGAAAACACTTATGAGAGGCTTTAATGTAAGCCTTGAAAATACTTGTAAGAGATTTTTGTGTGAGCCTAAAAAATATAAGGTGTAAGGTTATTGTGTGAGCCATAAACACAAGTTGTAAAAGTTTGGTGTGAGCTTGGAAACACCTATTGAGTTGAGTGAAATACCTAATTGTAAAGAATTGAGGAGTAGACATAAGGTTAGTTAACACCCAAACCACGATAAACACTTGTGTCAATTTCTTTCTTCTCCTACTCATCTTCTTAAACACATTAACCTTCTTTTTATTTTTTAAGTTAAGCACCAATTGGTGTCTTAGGCTAATACCAAATATAAGGTTTAGCCTTTTTAAGAAAGGTTCACAATCTGTAAGGATTCAGCAGCCTAAAAAGGTTCATTTCCTTATGAGTTAAATGAAGAAGAAAGATTGTTAGCACTCGAAAGTGGGATGAGGTTTAAATCTTCACCACCTTAAGAATTTCCAATTGTGAAGTTCCAGTATCACAAAGGCTCAACCAAAGAGTCATTCCATCTAAATATAAAGTAAGAATCATTATAACTTGCTCAAATTTTGTAACTTCTTGTTACTTATTCCTGTAACTTGTTCAAATTTTAAAAAGGCATAATAACTTACAAACTATTTTGTTCAATCAATAAAGTACTCTTAATATATTCCTTATACTTAGCCATTTCAAGTTTAAGTGGTTAAGCATGGTTGTTATTTCAATAACTAGTCCCACCTGTTCAATTAATGACATGCATGGTATCAAAAAATCTAAAAAGGCTCCAATCCAAGGTTCATCCGCCGAACAAGGAAACTATCGTTAAGTCATTAAACACATGCACACACACACACACACACACACACACACACACACACACACACACATATATATATATATATATATATATATATATATATGAACTTAAATTTTTTATTATTTATTCTTTTACTGTCAGCCTTGGTAAATGCTGGAAAGGGATTATTCCATTAAGAGAAAATGCATAATGTATTCATTGCAAAAGAATGTTCATTATAATGAGAATATAATATAGAATATACAATGAGGAACACATTTATTTTAAGAGGGAGGAGGATTTACAAATGTTACTATCTTCTTAAAGCCTTCAGAGGGAAGGCCTCTATGTTTATTTTTTCCTTCTGAACTATAGTGAGCGAACCCTATAAATCCATTATCTCCTTGTGACCTTCGGCGACTAGGGCAACATGAGGACAATAAATACCCTTATTTCGAATACCATTTTTTAGAACAGAAGACACATTAATAAATTCTCTTATCCCTAAAAGGGATGCGAAAAGTTCATTCATGGAAGAGCTCACCTTAAAATTTGATGTCTCCCTAAGTACTGGAACCATAACAACCTTGACCATGTTCAGCTAATATTTAATGGTGAGATATGGAGTATTCAAGGTTGATTTCCCATCGTTATCTCTCTTGACTCGAGCAGTACATGCCTCATAAATCTTATTTAAGTCTATGCACTTCAGTTTTAAGAGATCTAGGATGAGTTGATCTTACTCTAAGACCTTTTTTATGGTCTACCTATAAGCAATTAGGACCAGGGAAAGAAGGGTCGATGTTCCCACCTCCCTCGCCTTACCTATTGAAACAACATTATCCATGTTGTTGTGCAAACCCCATATCATAAAGTAAGTGATCTTTAAGTGGCCCTCCTTCTTTGCCAGTTTTTCTTCTTTCTTCGCCAGCTCTGCCTCCCTTTATGATAAAGCCTTTTCTAGCTTCACACCTTAAGGTTTTCAACCTTCACCTTATCAAAATAATGGCATCAAAGCTTGACTACCTCTTACTTGTATTCCTTTATCAGCTTTATTATTCTTCCTTAAGCCACATGTTTAGAACCAAAATACTTACATATTGAAAAAGAACTTATAATAAACTTAAAAGAAATAATAACCAATAAGAACTTATCGTTAAAAACTCCTCAGTAGAAGATCTCCTTCTCTAGCTTTCCATGAGCACCTATGGACCCCTCAGAAGGTATGCAACACCAGTGCACTCTAAATCAATAGAGGGAATGCTTGAACAACACTACTATTGATTAGGTTGAAGAATGATAAAGTCTAAAAACTTTTCACAAATAATAAAGTTTTGGATATTATTGTAGAGGTTGTTCTCCAACCATTTCTTTGAATTCAAACACTCTTCCCCTAAGGTACAGTGCTTTTATCTTCTTCAAACCCCTATGTTTATCCTCTGAACTACTCTCATTTATAATAAAAGGATTCTTCCTCTTTTTTCCCTTCTCCTTCTCCATAATCTTGCCATTACCCTTATTTGTGTAGGCAACAAGAGGGGGAGCAGTTTTCTTAGCAAACGAAGGAGGAGGGGGTCCTAAATGACTATCCTAGTTTGTTTAAGGAGGAGAAAAGGAAGACCGTCCATAATAGGTTCACCCTTAGAGCTCAGAGACAAAGTCTTCAGGACATCCATTTCAACATTGAAGTCCATCCAAATGGTCTATAAAAACTCCATCTCACCTGCATCATAAAATATTTAGTAGATATTAATAAAGTATAAAATGCAAAAATGAGACTTATATATCATTAGTTTTCTTATTCTTAGAGTCTAGTTTAGAAGGTTCAACCTCCCCTTCAAACCAATCACCACTGTCAGTTTCCTAGTAGGAAACTTGGGCACCTTGGTCTAATTTTGAACAAATCGTTGGACATATTTCTTCCATGAAAGCTAGACCATAGAACATTCATTGACCATTAAGAATAATATATTACCATTATCCTCGCTCAGAAGAAGTGAGGGAGTAGAAGGTTTGTTGAGGAAGGTTTGGGGAAGGTTTGTTGAGTTGAAGGAATGATAAATAAAGAAAAACTTGTCCATCTAATCCTTCAAAGATGATGGAAGACCGAACACAATTTTACTCCCCATTTTAGCAGTTAAAGTGAGGAACAGTTCGATATTATGATGAGTTATGCTATACTAATATTTAATGTAGGCAGTAGTAAGGTTTAGATCCTTCACCCAGCTGATTTTAGTTAAACTGGTCAATATTTGGATGGCATTAGGGTGGAGTTGGTTTAGAGGAATAGAGTAAGAGATGAGATAGCTTAATAGAGCCAGATGTAACAGGAAATGGAGACCAGCCTCTATCTATTCCCTATGCATGACCATTGTTTTCGCATCTATATAATCGGGGACCCTATATTCTAGCAAGATAATTGGTACCTATTTAGTACTTGGTACGCTACTTAGCAAAGCTCTAGTATCTCCTCAACATGCCTAGAGCCTGATTAATAGACTCACCTATGATCCTTAGAATAAATAAAAAAGAAGAACTAAAAAAGGATTAAATGAATTTTGCAATAAAAATTGATACCTGAGAACTTAGGAATAGTAAAACTATTACAGTAGAGGAAGAAAAAGAAGATTGAAGGGGAAATTAGTAGCAAAATAGCAAACAAAACAAAATGGTGAAAAGAAATTGCTGGTACCTTATATAAAGGGCAATTATATTTCAAAAGTCATGCCTGAAATAAATGTGATAGCCAACGACCCCTTCTAAGAATCTTAATCGGCATGAGAATCAAGGCGACATGATAGTTAAAGGAAAAAACCTTTTAAAACTGAGCAATGATTCAAAGAACACATTAGTTCCCTAGGGCTGCATGATCGTCCAAGCTAAAAGCAATTTGACATAAATGCTAAAAACATAGTGGTTCGAGGGGAAGGGGGGATGAGGGAGGAAGGGACTATTGATAGCGTTTCGGATAATTAAACACCCTCCAAAAGGCACATGTTCCTCTCGTAAAGGGCACTTACCTTACAAAAGGGAAAGTTCCCTATAGAAATTGGTCCTTAAAAACTAAGCAAATTTGTCCATTGGAACGAACATAATAGGAGCAAATAGTTAAAGGATGAACACCAGATAATCAGATGTCATACTATTCATAGAAGTTCACTAGAAGAAAAAACAAGTAATGTTCAGACAATATTAAGTAGTAATGTAATGCACATTTTTTTGGATATCTCAAAATAATGAGGACAAGGCCAACTGATACAATTTATGGCACCATTAGGAAGGATCCAAAAGCAATTAGGGTATAAATAATCATCTTCCCTACACATCGAAAGTATATTTTTGCTAGGATTTTCACTATTCTTCTATTCTTAAACTCTCATTTTTAAGCTCTCACTAACTTAAGCATTGAAGTGGCTATAAGAAACACAGTCCATTCAGCTCATGCTTGTTCATCCATTGACAGATCGTTCATCCCTTTAGAGATCATTAGGCCATCAATATATATAGTATTTGCTTCAAAAATTTATAGTTATCAAACTATTAAAATAAGATACATGACCATAATAACACTAAATAATAAGTGAATCCTAAACCTAAAATTTCAAAACTTATTTATCATTACAATTAATAGTTTAATTTTTAGCCATCCAAACAACTTTTTTATCAGAGTAGAAAGTTGAGTTTCTTCCTACTAAATACTCTAGCCCATTTATTTATATGTACCTTATTAATTTCACTAGCAATATATATTACCACATTTATTTTGTTAGAAACACTACAACTTTGAATTATAATTATTTAGTTGAAAATACTATATTAAATTATAAATTATTTGATTTATTTTTATTATAATCAATGTAATGTTTTAATTTCAATTATTTATGATTATATCTTTAAATTTGATTAATTTATTTATATATTTAGTAATGAAAATAATTAGATTAATTGCAATTTCAATATGATTTGTCGATTAACTGAATATTTTTTACTTAAATATTTTTTGTTTAGTGTTCTATCATATCCCTAGTCAATTTGGTAAGCATCTAAGGTAAGAAAATAACTCTCTTTTTTTGTGCTATTTTGGGTTAATGTCAGTTTATTCTACTAGCAGTAAGCTCATTTTCTTCTTGTTTTCATTATTTTCTTTAATAAAGTACATTATTTTATCCTATTTATGAGTTTTTATTTTGTTTTGTTTTGAGAATTTTTATTTTACATTTGCTATTTTGCCTCTTGATGAGAGTTTTTATCTTTTTTTAAAGAGTTTTGAAGGTTTAAGATTGATTGTTTAATAATATATGATAATATATTATTAAGTATTATCTCTTAAATTCTATTTTAGTATGTTATATGAATTTCAGCCACATCATGTTATATCACTATATCTAGTGGGATCTTCATAGTTGATAAAAATGCAGAGTCATCAAAAAAGTTGAATGGTTAAAATAGAACCGTGATTTTGGAGCTGAGTCAATATACAATTATTAGCAGCATTGAGAACCGATTTCATATTGATATTTTAGATTATAAGATTTTTTTTTTTTTTTGTAGACGTTGTATGATTAATTAAGAATGAAAGTATCTTTTATTAAGTTTGATAAATATGTAGATAAGATATTGACTATAAAAAAATCTATTCAAAAAATTTCAAATCTTGTCTATAAATAAGAATACTACTTGATACCTCTTACATAACCGAATGACCTATGGATGGACACCTGCCCTATAAATGGGTAGTTTCTTAGGCGAATGAAGACTTGAAGACCAAATAGTGATACTGTTCGTGAAGTCATCAATGACAGTCAAAGACTTCTAATATTCGGATGACCTATAAGATATTCATTAAATTTAGAGATCATGTAGTTGTGGAGATAAAATTTATTTTCATATATTTCGGGACTACTTCAATGTATACAATTGTTATCAACAACTTAAATAAAATATCTCAACACATAAAATAGGTACACAATTTTTATTTTTCATAATTTTTATTTTAAATTACATTGGTATTCTTATCATTTACAAGTTCTTAAAAATCAATCTCTAACTTAACCATCGGAGTGGTTATGGGTCTCTTCACCTTTCTGGTTTACATTTTCTATCCTCTTGCAAGGTTATCCAATAAGCTTGAAATCAAAGGCCATCAATTGGCATCGTATATAGGAATCACTTTTTTTTCTTACTCTTTGTAATTAACACTTTTCCTTCAAATTCACACCTTTGATCATAAGAAAAAAAATGGCTAACCCATCTAGGAGTAAGCCTTATCTCTCTTAAGAGGAGGAAAATTCCTCACATAATGTTAACAACCCGAAAACCATCACCAACCTTACTACCAATGTTATCACTAATGATGCACTAACTTAGTTTCAGGTAGCCCTATTAAGACCATGAAGATTGTCCTTGCTTCTTTCCAAACTCAGATGACTAATGCCTTAACTTCTACCTCGGGAGCTCTCAACCCTAATAATGTGGAGGAAACCAAGTTGAAGGGGTCGTTCCCTTTCAAATGCACTAGGGTTTAAGATCATACAACATGAAAACAAGATGAGACTAGCTACTAAAGACCAACATCAGAATAAGACTAGCTTAGAGAAGGAGGCTAATTCGTAAAATGCTTACTCCAAAGAAAAATAGGGTAAAGAGACGTTTGATAAAAGGAGATTAGCACCATCTGTAAAGAGGTATCTAAAGGCCTCATCTTTAGTTTAGGAGATTTAAAAAGGAGAAGTTCCCAGTTAAATGGAAACTCCTAAACCTGTAAGCATATGGCGAAACAAAAGACCCTAAACCTATCTCTCCACCTTTTCAAATGACCATGCCACTCAATGTTATCTTAAATCACATCCTTAGTAAGGTGTTCCTAACCACCCTGATAGAGACTACATAAAGATGGTACCTGCCAGCTAGCTCGATCCACCCTTTTCAATGAACTAAAGGAGGCCTTCTTACTAAGTTCACCACTAACTTTCCTTACAAGAGGCAAATAATTGTTTCAACAAAAAGGACATGCATATTGAGTCCATAAATGTAAAAAATGGAAATGGAGGCCATGAGGAGTAGAATAAGGTTTAAGGGGCTCAAAGACAAGCTTCACCCAAACACCATTGACTCTTACTCCAAGTTGATCACTATAACCCAAAGATATATTGAGCTACAATAGGAGTCATTAATGTAATCATGGGACTAGAACAACTTAAGACTTTAAGCAAGAAGCACTTTCATTTAGATATCTTCATGGTCAATACAGAGGAAGTAACAAACCCATAGGTGACTTTCATACTATAAGATAGGGAACATATTCAAGGACACCATAATAATGCCCTAGTGGTTGAATGAGTGATTTGGGACTACCTAGTCAGGTGACTCTTAGTCAACAAAGGTAGCATGGCAAATGCATTAACAAGCTAGGCTTACAAAGCCATCTAAGGCACATTAGCATATCTCAAAAGAGTGGGCAAACCCCTCTTAAGGTTAGGAGGAAAGTAGTTAAAGCTAATAAGGGGCCACCATTCTAAAATAGAGATGATTGATTTAACCCTATAGCAAGAACACTATTCCATGTTATAAATGAGGAATTTCCTCATAACGATATTCTTGGCATGCCTTATTTGTATAAGATAATAGCAATGTACACCATCGGGTATCTTATCATAAAGCTACCCAAGCTTAAACTAGTGTTGACAGTTCGTAAGGACTAGAAGGTGGCGAATGAGTGTAATCACAATACACTTTAATAATAGGGTCATTATTAAAAGACGATCCAACTGACCTCGAATAAAGGGAATGCTCAGTGGGTAAGATAACTAAACTAAATATCTCCATTAATAAAATAGTTAGAATTAGTGTAGATATAGTGATACAAGGGATCCATCCATTAATAGCTTACTATAGGTTGAATGTAAAGCTAATGAAATAAAAGAAGAGATGGTTTGCCCTCAAAAGCTAGTGACCATGGGCAAAGAAGTTTTCAAACTCTAACATGCCAAGATTATTAAAGAGGTAAAGTATCCTAATTGGATGGCTAATGTTGCAATGGTTAGTAAATTGAACGGTAAGTGAAGGATGTGCATTGACTTCACAGACTTGAATAAGGCTTGCCTAAAGGATAGGTACCCACTTTTGAATATTGATCAGCTGGTAGACTCTATTGCATGTTATTTTAAGAAAAAATTATCTTGACATTGCATAGGAATACCACAGAATATTGATGCACCTGGACGATAAGGAGAAGACCTCTTTTAGTGACAGACTAAGGCACATACTATTACACCAAGATGTCATCCCATCTCAAAAACATAAGAGCCACGTACCAGAGGCTGATTAACTTTACGTTCATGGAACATATAGATAAAAATGTTGAGGTTTATGCAGATGATATTATTATTAAAGTAAAATTAGCAAATTTCATGTAAATAATTTGTAATAGGTTATGCCTTGAATAGGTATGACATGAACCTAAACCCAGACAATTGTACTTTTGGAATAAAGGTAAGTAAGTTCTTAGGTTCATGATCTCTGAGTGAGGGATCGAGGGAAACCCTAAGAAGATTCTAGCCATCTTAAACATGAAATCTCCCCAAACAGACAATGAGGTATAAAAGTTAAATGGAAAGATCATGGAATTAGGATAGTTCATCTCCTATTCAGCTAAATGGTGTCTACCTTTCTAAAGAAGCCTAAAGATTGTCAAGCATTTCAAGTGATCAAAAGATTGTCAGATGACCTTTGAGGAGTTTAAGGTATTCTTCAGTAATTTATGACTTTTAAGCATACTAAAGCTGAGTGAAACCCTCTCCATCTACTTAGCAGCTAGCAAAGAAATAGCCATCTCAACCTTGAATTAAAAGTTTGATATAGAACAATACCCCATATACCATACTCACTAGGTCCTTTGAGGAGTAGACATTCGTTATCCCAAATTAGAAAAGCAAGTTATGGCCCTGATAGTTTTAGTACGAAAGTTAGGTACTATTTTCAAACACAGACAATAGTGGTACAAATGGATCAACCACTTCAAAGGTCTTATAATGATTAGACACCTCCAGAAGACTAATGCACTGGGCCATTTAGCTTAGTGAGCATGACATCAGGTATAAACCATGGATGGCCTTAAAAGCCTAATGTTTAGCTAACTTTATTATAGAGATGACAGAAGAAGACTAATTCACAACACCATCAAAGGAAGCATTGATGCTACACATAGATAACATATCCAATGAACATGGAGCTGGAGCTAAAATCATCCTTCAAAGCCTTAATAAAGTTAAAATTACTTATGCAATTGCTTTGAAATTTGAGGCTACTAACAATAATACCGAGTATGAGGCCCTAATTACCAAGCTCAGCCTTGCCTTAAAAGTATGAATGGAAGAGTTACAGGTGTTTAGCAACTCCATATTAGTGGTCAACTAAATCACAAAAGACTTTCAAATGAAGGGTGACAACTTGGCCAAGTATTTAAGAAAATGCCAGCAGGTCCTTAATTAACCCTCCCAGTTTAGAGGAACATGTATAATTACTAGGATCGCCAAAAAGAGAATAAAGAGGCAGACATGTTGGCTAAAAGCCGCAACAAAATAGGGGGAAATGTACTAAAAGTTCTAACTCAAAAAGGAAAGGCTTCAGCCTATAATTTCATAACAAGAGATCCTAAATGTAATAGAACCAGATAGTTAGATGAGACCAATAATCTAATACTTGGATAAAGAAGAACTATTGAATGATTGAACAAAAGCCAATAATAAGCATAAGAGTGCAGCTAGGTGCTCCTACCACAATGGAGTACTCTACTGAATGTCAACCACAAATTCTTAGACCAAACAGGTCTTTAAAAAAAAAGGAAACTATATTCATCAGAAGATAAATAAAGGCATCTATGGCACATATAAAGGTTCACATGTTATCGCACATAAAGCCTTGCTTTAAGGGTTTTATTAAACTATAGTAAAGAAAATTGCAAAAGAGTCGGTAAGTACTTAGGAAAAATGTAAAAGCATGATGAATTTAGAGTCCCAACTATATAACATACCAGCATCACTAGTGTCACACCCCATTTAATAATCATTTTAAATTTCTCTTTAAGTCTATCCATTGTCATTTAAAAGACCTGATTAAAAATTTTTTTCTTCATTATCTCTCTTGTTCACCACTTAGTAATTATTTACAACAAAACATACATGAATAATCAAACTAAAATATTAACTGACTGCATACTGGCCCAACCTCTATTACACTGCCAGACAGCGACTTTGAAAAGTATACTGGATGCAATCTTTAGTCTACTCTTCCTGAAATAAGATTTCATACAAAAGAGTGAGTTTGCATACTCAGTAAGTAAAT
>CATIWR010239332.1:0-10733 GCA_949677035.1 Omphalea diandra | reverse complement strand
ATATATATTAGGACTTAGGATGCAAGCTCGATGGTGAAAATCACTAAATCTATTCCCCAAAACGCAAAAGGAACTGTTAAAGAAAAAGATGAAAGGCCTTAAGATACCTTAGAGAAACCCTAGTCCAAACCCAAGACCATGGCAAGACCAAGCCCAAAACTACCTGCTAAGGTTATTGGGTTGTACAACCCATAGGCAAAGATTATACAACCATGCACAAGGTTGTACAACCCACACTAAAATGCTAGCCTTGACAACCTTTTGGAACTAATCCCCCTATAAAGGGTTGTATAGCCTCGACAGTGAGATATACAGTCCATGCCTGGTTATACAACCTATGTGCAAAGCCTAATTCTAGGAGATTCATCTCCCTTTCTGTGATTGGACATGTCCATGGTGCAACCAGAACTATTTTTGGCACTGTGCACCCATCCAACATTTGTAGATACCCTTCTCCATTTGAAAGGTGGAGGGGAGGCTTGGAAAACCCTAACAAAACTTTGCAAAATCAATTCTTAAACACTCCCAAACATAGAAAACTCAAACCCTAACCTCACTCCATTTTCTCCAAGGTAGAACTAGACATTTATCTTGGATTTTGTGCATTACCTTAAACATTTTTAAAGGATATTAAACATGTTATATGCTTTTAAGGGCAAAGATATCACTAGGACATACCTAAAACTCCCATTCCCTTTTCTTCTTTCCCTTCTTTCTTCTTTTTTGTTTATAAAACCTAAAAAATGAGGGTTTCATAGCCCTATTGGTAGGCTGTACAACCCTCTTCCTAGGCTATACAACCCTTATCCATGGTTGTATAGCTTAGATTTTTTGCAATACAATAATAAATTAGCTTTTTCTTTCTTTTAGTTGTCTTGATTCTGGAGTGTTTTTAGGGATGTTTGATGACTCCAATGATAGAATAAGATAAGGCCTTATGGCCCAGGACACCTGTTCACCTCAAAATGGAGTTTTTGTTAGCTTTCAAAATGGTTTTCTTTGCTTTTCTCACTTAAAATCATTATGTGTTTTTTTTTTTGAACTTTAAGTTAGGTTCTTTATTTTGTTTTGGCCACTTTGAGGTAATAACCAAGTTAGGAACTTAAGTTCCCTTTAACCTTAGTGATCCTCTTTGTGGTAAGATGCATGATATTCATGTGAAAAGTGTTTTGAGCCTTCGACTCTTTAGCTTGATATGGGCATCATAACTTCTACCATGTTAGGTTTTGCCCAAATTATTTTAGCTCTTTATGAGCAACATGAAGGAGGGTTCAATAACCCAGGACTTCATTAGATGGATCTTTGCCTCAAAGCTATCTAATGCCTTTAAATGTTTAGCAATGTGTGTGTGTATGGATTCTTTTTTTTTTTAATCCATGATTCATGCATTCGTACATGTGTATTGCAAGCTGTATATTTTAGTTTGTGATGATAAAATGTGATGACCATGGACTTAGTCACATGTTAAGTACCTTAACGATGGAGTTATGGTATGGTGGCCACCTTATATCTTTTTTGCTTTTCTTTACTCACTCTATGTTCTTTTTACTTATTTATTTTTAGCTTGACCCATTGCTAACTTGTTTCTTCTTTTGGGTGCAGGTGGTTACTTGGGATTAGACCATGAACTTTGTCTTAACCACTTTTCCATAAGGATTATATGATTATATGGTTACACTTTATGTGGATGGATGGTAATGCATGTGAAAACCCTATGCCATGTCACATGACCCCCCTCCCCATTATAGATGATTATATGTATGGATAAATGATGATGCATGTGAAGACCCTATACCATAATGTATGATCCTTTCCCTTTTTGAGTTGATGACTTAGTTTGTTAAATTGAATCGTGTTTAGATATATGCTTAAGGTCAATAATTAGATTAATCAAATAACTTAGCTAAAATGTTAAAAGTGAACCAAAGATGTCGAAAGGCCAGATCCCAATATTTGGGTCATTTAGGGGGTGTCTAACCTCTTCCTCAAGCCGTATCTAATTTTTGAAACCAATCTTTGACGGGGTGAAGATTAATGCGTCCTTTAATTGACTTAGATTAGGTTTAAATTTTGCCTTCCCTAGATTCTTGTCCTGACTAAAGTTGGGTGGCGACTTTGCATTCCTTAGGGTAGTACCAATGTATTATCTCATTTTTGGTCCCCTCATGACCTCCATTTTAGATTAAGGGCTTTAAAATTGTCCAAGGCCTAAAAGGACCACTAGTTAGTCTAATCTCGTGCCATGATTAGGATTATTACTAATGTATGACCCTCATCCTCTTGATCCCTCGATAATCAATAAAAGAATGGAGTCACAAGTAAGATTCCAATAGTCAAGCAAAACCCAAGGTGCTCACAGTGGTGACTCTACTAAGGACCTGAAATTGACTTCGTGTTTAATCTCTGGTTCACTTATAATATTTTACCCTATAATTGAGTAGTCCTTTTGCATCCATGTAGCCTCTATACTTCACCATGAATACTAGGTGCCTTTAGACAAACTGATGGCTCTCCAAACATGATATTTAAGCTTTATTCAGGCTTAAGAGATTATGAGTAGGATTCATCACTCATGAGCCTAATACCTTTTTATATATCAAATGAGGGATCACGATAATTGCCCCTCAAGCTTATGGGAGCTATCTATGATAATATCCCTTTCAATTGCTAGGTGCATGTAGGAGCCAATAGTGCCTTAGAATTGGGTACTCCACTTGTTTGCATTTTCTAAAAGGGAGTTTGAATCCTCGAAGAACTTAGTTAAGTATCTTTAATGTAAACATAAATGTTACCCCACACTTCTAATGTAATTATTCCCCACATTTAAATATTTATGTACGTCCCATTCCCCACCATGTAAATACTTCTTATGTACATCCCTCCCTCCTTAAAGGGACTCTGTTCTTCACTTATATATATTCCTTCACATGATGTAAAGAATTCTTCTATTAGTACCTTTATGTATATGTTCTTTTGAGGCCATAAATCCTTCCAATTTAAGGTGACCCTACACATTCTTTATCTCATAATGGTATAAGAATGGGACTCTACCTAGGAAAGAGCCATTAGACCCCGTGTGTGGGAGGAATAAGATTGGAAGGATCTTTTATAAAATGACTTATGTATATCATGTGTACATCCATCTATTACTTGCTTATGTATCATACTAATAACCCTAACCTTGTAGCCATCATAACTCCATCCAAACCCTTGTGGAAGAGAAGGGGCAATTGAATTGCTAGGAAAAGCAAGACTCCAAGTCTGAGTCAGAAACTTGACCCAATCATAGAGCTAACCATACCACTAAAGGTTGATAGAATGATGGTCAATTTCAACTGCAAGAAGAAAGAAAGGATTGTTGAGGGGGTAAACAGGCATTTCAATGAAATTCTAAAAATGGAGAGACTTCTGCCAATTGGACTGAAAAAGGGAAGGCACTAATGGAAGCATCCCAACCTATGGTGATTCATGATGATCTATTTGGGATAAAGGAATACCATGAAAAGAAGCTTGCCAAGGAAGTGGGAAGTATGACCTCCATTCTAAACAAACCCCTAGAAAATGAGAAGGAAAACAATCGGGGTGATGACTTTGCGAATGAGCTGGTGAAGGTACAAAAAATTTTAGGTGCTAGGGGTTTAGAGAAAGGAACATAAATTGAGGAATTACTTGCTCATAGACCTAAGAAGCTACCAGCTAATTTACACATGCCAGAACTACCTAACTTCATAGGAACTCGGAATTTAAAAAATCATGTCCATTTGTATGAGTTAATTATGAAGGCATCTAGAGTCCCAATGGATATTATGTTGGAGCTTTTAAAATTGTCATTGAAAGGGTCTGCTAAAAAACCTAGTAATTTAATCAACTATAGACTGTTAGGAAAGACTAGAAGGAATTGATTGAAGCTTTTGAGAAGTACTATGCATGTAATTCAAGTCTAGAGGTCGCACTGCAAGATTTA
The DNA here is from genome assembly GCA_949677035.1 of Omphalea diandra. NCBI lineage: Eukaryota > Viridiplantae > Streptophyta > Magnoliopsida > Malpighiales > Euphorbiaceae > Omphalea > Omphalea diandra. The sequence goes on along the minus strand of CATIWR010239332.1, from coordinate 6,769 downwards.
GAATCTTTGAAGTAAAAGGTTAGTAAGAGCTTTAATGACTACATCCGAAGAGGGAAGAAGACAACTTCAAAGGCAACCATAAGGTCTACAAAGAGAGAATGGGTGAGAATGATCATAAAAGGGGCTTTGTCTAGCATCAACACTAGAATCAAATAAATGTTGGTTAACAACTTTGAAGACTTTCAAGAGGTAGGTTTGCACTGAAAGAGTTAGAATATGAGACGAAAAGATAGTATGGGGGAAGAACAAATGTTTTGTCTAAGCCTTAGAACAAGGGGAACAAGATAAATAATGTTAATGTATTGAGAACATCACAACAATTTACAGATTTATCTATCTAAGGCATTTGAAAGATTGTAAAAAAAGGGAGTGCTAAAGCCTTTAGCATTGAGACCACCTCCTAATCTGCTACCTAGAGGATATGACGCCAATACTTACTATATTTTTCATTAAGGAGATGCTCATAATATCGATGATTGCTATAGATTAAGGCATGAAATCCAAGATCTTATGGATAATAAGACAATCATTTTGGCAAAGCCCAGAAGGCCTAGCATTTAAGGAAACCCTCTCCTGAACTATTGTAATGTTCCTCCCCCGAGTCAAGGGACATTCATGATAGATTTTGAAATTCCTAATAAGTTATCATTACCATTATCAAGCAGGTTCTGACTAAGGTCTTAATTGTTTGCACTATCAGTTAATAGGAAAGCTTAGATGAGAAAGCTGAGAAGGAACAGAGGGAAAGAATGATCTAGCTATAGGAGGAGAATGATGAAGGGAAGAAGATGAAGCAAGTGAGTTATATGACACGTAATGGGAAATATTATCCTAATAAAGAAGCTCCTAAGGAACCAATAATTGAAAAAGGGACAGATGAACTTGTTGTGAGGGAGAAAGAGGAAGGCAACCACATAGTGAAGTAGTTAAAGAATATGCCTACCTAAACCAATGTGTGGGAGTTACTTATCACTTCTCAAAAGGATAATAAGGTTATGGTAGAAGCTTTATCCAGCTTAGTTATCTTTAGTGAAGCTACATCGAAAGATGTTATTGCATTGGTGACTCATAAGGATAAAATCACTTTTTTAGATGAGGATCTACCAATGGAGGGAAGGGATCATAACTTGGCCCTATTCATCTATGTTGGGGTAAAAGGGAGACGAATACCATTCATGACGGTCGATGATAGATCTAGGATTAACATTTGCACAACTAAGTTATTGTACAAGTTTGGTTTGTTTGAGAAGGACTTATAGGCTTCAGATAGTGTCATTTGGGCCTCTAATAATAGTAGAATGCCGACTAAAAACATGTTTAAGACTATGGTAAAAATAGAAATAGTCAAGGCCATAATGGAGTTCACAATCTTAGACATTCTAATTACTTTCTTGCTTTTATTGGGGAGGCCATAGTATCATCCTCTTGGTGGTGTGTCTTCCACTATTCACTAAAAAGTTAAAATTCTTTATAAGGCAGAGATTATGACCATCTGTACCGAGGTGTGGGAGATTGTGTTAGCTTTGGGTGTGGTTGTTTCGTATCTCCATAGGTTTCAGGTTGATAGAGTTACATATAAATGGGTTAATCCAAAGGTGATGGGAATTATAAAGAATATGAACTTCCTTCCAGGATAGGGGTTAGGGAAAAATTCTACTAGCATACCAGAGTTTCTAGAGATCCTCACTCAGACTACTAGAAAAGGGCTAGGGTATTGTGGTGAGGAGTCGAAGCTAGGAGTAAGGGACTCGTGTGGATTACTATTAAATTTCTTTATGAAAGAAGAAGGCTACTAAGAAGTTCGAGCTGAGGGGATGATTAAGAAGGGGAAGTTATTAAGTAATTACATAGATGAACTTGAGAAGGCTTTCTTCCAGCTGGATGTTAGTGAACTAAAATATTAGAATTATCAAGACTCATTTGAAGAAGAAGAATAAGAAAAAGAAGAAAGGGAAGCAGATTGTGGGGACAAAGGATGATCAAGAATTAGGTTGGTCCATGGTTTTTTATGGTCCTTAATCTACATGTCCATGAAAGGATAAAAAGAAGATCATTGATGAACAAGTAAGGCAGTACCTATTACATCAAAATTTTTAGGTCATCGAGAAGGATCATGAAAGGAAGGAGTCCAACTTGACGAAGCAGAGCGCACCCTTCATAGACACAGAATAGAAGTACACCAGGTTGTGTATCACTGATGCTGCTTACACCAGGATAAAGTTAAAGGATATTGAGAGCCTGATTGTGAACTCCATTGAGGAAGTAAGTGGAGAAGAACTCTATAATGAAAAGGGTGTCTACCGAAGTAGATGGTGTAACACTTTAGAAAGACTTTTTGAAGATTGAGCTAGTGGATGATCGGATGAAATAAAGTTTTGAGGGAGTTATAAAAGCCATCACTTGTATAGATGATGGGGAAGAGGCATATCCTATGCAGAATAGTGATATTGAGGTTTTGACTGATGGAGTGAAGGGTGAAGAAGAGGAGAAGGTTCAAGCATATGAGACTTCGATTAATCAACCTAATAAAGAGGACTTTCTTGCCACTACTGACATTCTTGTTTCTAGTCTATTTGAGGACGATGATGTATTTTTTCTAAGTTCAAGGCACTGAATGATAAGTTTGTTTACTTCTATAATGTGTTTCTTGATGGTAATGTGCACGACATGCATCATTTCATGATCATATTTAACATTAATTATGTGCATACCACTATATTTAACCTTGGCACACAAGAAAATTCAAAAATCTTGCTCATTTCTAGTGACGTCACATCAGAGGAGCAAAGGAAGCTTGAGCAGTTACTTAAGAAATATCAAAGGGTTTTTTCTTAGATATATGAAGACAAGCTAGGGGTTCATAGGTAAATTGCAAAATACAGAATTCCAACCTACCCACACATGAAGCAAATGAAATAGAAATTGCGAAGGATGAGACCTGAGTGGCCCGATTAGTCAAGGAAGAAGTAGAAAAGCAGTTGAATACCAAGTTTTTGAAGGTGGCAGACTACTTAGAGTGGTTAGTCATCATAGTACTGGTACCAAAGAAGGACATAAGAGTAAAGATGTGTGTTGATTATAATAATATAAACAAAGCATGCCTAAATGATGATTTCCCTTTGTCACATATTAGCATATTAGTTGATAGCGTTGCAATGTGTGTTATGTATTACTTTATGGATGGGTTCTCTAGGTACAACCAAATTCTCATAGCCATCACAGATAAGGAAAAGACAACATTCATCACAAAATTAGGGACATACTACTATAAGGTGATGTTGTTTGGGCTGAAGATCACTAGAGCGATGTACCAACAAATGGTAATGACCTTATTGCATGATTTAATCTATAAAGAAGTGGAGGTGTACGTGGATGACATGATGGTGAGATTAGAAAAATGGGAAGGGCATTTTGAGGCTTTAGAGAAGTTCCTGCAAAGAGTCAATGAATACAATTTGAGCCTAAATTTGAAGAAATGTGTGTTTAAAGCTACTTTGGTAAGTTGTTAAGACATGTGATAGTGAGAAAAACATTGAAATAGATCTCGATAAGATAAAGGCAATTAAAGGTATGTTCGCACTTGAGACAAAAAAGGAAGTAAGAGGTTTCTTGGGTCACTTACAGTTCATCAACTGGTTCATAGTGAGATTGAGCCCTATATGTGAACCTATTTTCAAGTTACTAAGGAAGCATTAATTAATGGAATGGAATGAACAATGTCAAAAATGCCTCTAAGAGAATAAAAGATTATTTGACTAACCCACCAAGGCTCGATAAACCACTAACTTTATATCTAACAATGGAAGATAGTTTTTTAGGTGTCATGCTAGCTCAAGAAGGTGAAATGGAGAGCTAACACGTAGTATATTACCTCAGCAAGAAGTTATTATCTTATGAGGAGAAGTATAATCAAGTACTAATTCCAGTTACTATATTATGAGAAGACTTGTCTGGCATTAGTTTGGGCAATAAAGAAGTTGAGGCACTACTTCCTTTCATATTCAATGAAAGTGGTTTTGAAACTTGATCTAGTTAGGTACTTACATGAGGCTCCTACTCTAAGTGGGAGATTGGCAAAGTGGTTGAACGCACTGACTGAATTTGATATTAAAAGGGTGGATAATTTCATAATACTTAGCATATCAACCTATTGAAGAAGGAGAATCCTAACTCTTTCAGTTCCTAAATGAGGGGTTAGGAGCAATTGAGCCCTATGGATGGAGAGTGTACTTCGATCGAGCCATAAATAAGAAAGGTACAAGTATAAGGGTGGTTATAATTTCACTAAAAGAAGAACTCTTTCTAGTAGTCAAAAAACTTAACTACAAGGTGACTAATAACATGGATTAGTATAAAACATGTGAGTTGGGGCTTGAACTCTTGAAACAAATAAGAGTCAAGGCAACAAAGGTGTTTAGGGACTCGTTGTTGGTCATTTTGCAAGTAATAGAGAAATAGGAATTGAAAGAAGAATGTTTGGGCATATATTTAGAGCATGTGAAGAGTTTGGTGTAGAGTTTTTAGAGTCATATTCCATCATCTACCATGAGAAGAGAATGTAATGGTTGATGGCTTAGCCACTTTTTACATTTGGGATGGGCTGGAGGTAAATGATAGATAAATATAGGAGTAATACAGATATAAGTCAATAATCGTATATGGTATTTTAACATATAGAGGAATCTGGAAAGTGGTGAATACTCTGAGGAAGCTTAGAAGAAGATAAAGATATGATCTGAAAGTTATCTTCACAGCTTATGGTTTATGACGATGTAATGTACAAAAAGATGCCTAAAGGAGTCCATTTGCGATGCTTGGCTAAAGAAGAGGCCTATAAAGTCATAGAGGAAGTGCATGCAGGATTTGTCGACCCTATATGAATGGGAAAGTATTAGCAATAATTATTCTAAGACTAGGGTATTATTAGAGTACCATAGAGTGTGACTATATTCAGAAAGTTTAGAGTTACTACGAGTGTCAAGTTCATGGAAGTCTCAATTATTTGCCACTGATTAGATATTCAAAAAGCAGACGACACGATTCATCGATAAAAACCTCATATGTTGCTATGGTGTGTTGCATCATGTGTCACTGATAATTGTGTCCATTTCTACGTAAAAGTCAAGGGCTTGTTGATAAAATAAAAGGTAGTCCACAACAAGTTGTCACCTTATAGGCCACAGGCTAATGGAGAGGTGGAAGCAACAAATAAGAATATCAAAAACATCCTTGCCAAGATGGTCAAAATATATAAAGACTAGTATGAAAAGTTATCCTTTCCCTTGTGGGGTTATCAAACTTTGGTAAAGGCATCGACTAGGATGATGTCATACTCTTTAATGTATGGGATGGAGGTAATACTTCCCATTAAGTTAAAAGTGAGTTCTTTACAGGTCTTAGTTGAATATGACATCCTAGAGTACTAGTGGGTAAGAAACATATTTGAGCAACTTACTCCATTGGATGAAAAAAGGTTGAAGGCCCTATATCATATCCATTTATAATAAGCCATAATAGCTTGCACATTTAATAAGAAAGTCAAAGTAAGTGCCATAAAGGTTAATGGTCTGCTACTAAAAGCAGTCTAACTATAAACTTAAGAACCTCAAGGGAAATTCAGGCTGAATTGGGAAGTTTCCCATGTGGTCAAGTAGGTCAAGTTAGGTGGAGCAATGAAATTAGCATATATGAAAGGGAATGAGTTTACTGAGCTAGTGAACTTAGACCTACTAAAGAAGTATTTCATGTGAGGTGTGGGAAAAATGAAGTAGCTCGATAAGTCAAAAACCTCAAATGGTAGGCAAAATTAGGGCATAAATAAATGAAAAGAAAAAATAGAAAAAAGGGGCAAGCTCGCTAAGTCGAATGTTAGACTAGGTTGATTTAACCTTAAGTAATGAACCTCTTTTGATCTTGACAATAGAGATTGATCAATTCTAATACTTCCATTACGTATTGTTTTGCAGATAATAAGTTAGATTTTTCATTGGAAGTTTGATGGAGTTCAAAATCTCCAATCTTATAAAGATCACTCTAATTTGCGGTGTGTGTATGGTAAATCATGACCGCGAATCAATCACAAGAAAGGATGAAACTAGGACATAAGAAATCATAGGCATCGTAGGCTATCTCGCTACCTCGAACTAGGCAAAAATTCTCAAGCCTTAGTCACAGAAGAATTTGCGGTTAGTGTTGCATCTGAGTCACAATCGCGACTTTCATAGTGATAAAAAAGGAAATAAAAGCCATAACCACAATATGCAAAGTGTCCCAAGTGTCCATTTAAAGATAAAAAATAGTGAGGAAAATATTTTGGTAACGACTATGACTCAAGGAGTTAAAGTTTCCTCTTTAAACAGAGGAATCCAAGGTCTCAAATCGGATTGGATTCTTGGATACTGCACACTCTAGCACTGAACTTTTCAAGAAGCAAAGACTTTAAAATTTAGAAGTTTACCTCAAATTTGTGAGAATCCTACCAAACGTCTTCATGTTGGTGCCGATTGCTAAGAGTCTATTAGTCATGTCAGTGATGCTCTCATCCTCTTTCATTATGAATAACTCCCACTCCATCGCATACATCTCTAGCCGGCTGGATTTCACTAAGGTGGTACCTTCATGATAGTTCTTCAATGCTTTCCATATCTCATGGGCTGTTTGGCAATGTTGTACTCTTTTAATCTCTTGTCTTGAAATAGAGAGCTTAAAAGAATTGTCATGACTCTCTTATTCTTATGATTTGATCTTTATGTGCTTCAACCCACTCTTC
>CATIWR010239325.1:0-52355 GCA_949677035.1 Omphalea diandra | reverse complement strand
TTGTAAAACACTAGTGATTGAGTGAAATACCCAATTGTTGAATTGGGGAGTGGACGTAGGGTTGGTTAATACCCGAACCACTATAAATCGCTTGTGTTCATTATTCTCATTATTCTTCCCCTCTTCTTTATTTTTAAATTTTTATACACCAATTCAACTCCCCTTTTTGGTGCCAAGGGCCAACATAACCTTATCAAAACTTTGCCAAAAATTCACTCTCAAAGCACGCTTAGCATAGAAAACCTTAAACCCTAACTCATCTCAACACATTCTAAGGTGTTGTTGCTTGAGTTAGACCATGAACATAGTCTTCATTGTGATCCTATATGATTATGAATGAGTATGCTCAAATGGATGGATGATAATACATGCAAAATCCTTATGCCATGTCATATGATCCCACTCCCCACTTTAGAATATTATGTATGGATTATGAAGTACACGATACCCTTTTTGCCATGATGCATGACCCCTTCCCTTTTAAAGTTCATTACTTGATTTATTAAGTTGATTACGAATAGATGCATGCTTAAGGCCATAAATTGGAATAATTAATAACTCAATTAAAGTATTAAAAGTGAACTGAAGATGTCAAAATGATGGATCCTAATATTTGGGTGGTTTGGATATTCCTAATCTCATCCTTAAGTCATACTTAATTTTCAAACCTGATCTTTGAGGAGATGAGAGTGAAGATGAAATGGGTCTTCTAATTGACTTAACTTAGGTTTGGGTTTTGCCTTTCCCGGACTCTTATCTCGATCAAAGTCTAGTGGTGACTCCACACTCTTAGGGATAATACTAATGCATAAATTTCACCTTAGTCCCTTGATGACCACTACTTTGATACGTGGACTTTGAAATTTGCGTAAGGCCTTAAGGATCCCTTATTTATCAAATGCATGCCATATTTTGGGGTTATCACTAAGGTGAAAACCCTTGTCCTCTCAATCCTTTATTAATCGATAAAAGGATGGAGTTACAAATAAGATTCCACTAGTTTAAGCGAAATCATCAAGACACTCACACAACTACTTTTCAAAATGTGTTGACGCTGGGCCTTACAAGAAGTTGAGGGAAAAATAGATGGCTAAATTTATGTAGAAGAACTTGATATGTTGCGATGATGTGTCGCACCATGTTATGATAGATAATAGCGTATACTTTTAAGGTGAGGTTAAGAAAGTTTTTATGATTTATAGGGTGGTGCACCATAAGTCCTCAATCTATAAGTCACAAGAAAGTAGAGATGTAGATGTAGCCAATAAGAACATTAAGAATATCCTCGCTAAAATATTGGAAACCTATAAAGATTAGTTAAAAAAAAAGCTACCCTTTGCATTGTGGACATATTGTACTATTGAAAGGACATTTATGGGAATGTCACCTTACTCTTTTGTGTATAAAATGGAAGTGATATTACAACTAAAGGTGGAGATAAAGTCCCTCTAAGTATTGATTGAAACAAAGCTTTGATTAGTTGGCATTACTAAGCAAAAAGAGATTGATGGCTTTGTATTATGTATAGCTCTATCAAAGAAGAATGGAGACCTTAAATAAAGGGGTAAAATTAAGCATGACATGGTGGGGGATTTAGTGTTGAAAGCAATACGACCTCAAGCTCTAACTCTTAAAGGAAAGTCTAAGCATAATTAGGAAGGTCTTTTTATAGTCAAGTAGATATATTCAGGTGAAAGAGTGAAGCTATTAGACTTAGACGGGAATGAGTTCTCTGAACGAGTGAATTTAGGTTGGCTGAAAAGGTATTTCATGTGAGGTGAGGAAAAAATAAATAAGCTTGCTAAGCTAAAAAAAACCCATAAGGGTGACTTACGCAAAAGTTATGGTAAAAGAAAAAGTAAAAATAAAAATAATGGTAAGAAAAAGAGAGAGAAAGAGTGACTAAATAATAAGGGTACTCGATAGCAAGGTTAGGTGAAGAATGAGAAAAAGATGATAGAGCAACCATAAGGGACAAGAAACAATAAGAACAAGGGAGCCAATGCAACAAGATTAACAAAATTGTTTGGATACTTTAGCGTGTTATTATTAAAAGTAGAAAACCAGTATAGACTTAATGTGTAATGTAAAAAATGAGATGATTCATAGTAAACATTGCATCAAAATTGAATTGTATTAACATAATGTGAGCAATATTTGTCAAACATGCCTTTGAGTTAAATGCAATACAAAATTTTTCCTCATATAAGCATTATTGTCATGGTTTCTTTAAAAGCCTAGTATCTTATACCTCTATGTGTCACGCAACCAATCCTCAAGATGAGCATCATTTGAGGTAGAAGCCCTAGTGGTAAGATAGTGGTGGACTTAATGATCAGTCTAGGTGGTATCCACTTTTTCTAAGAAGTGTTGCACAAGTGGTCCATCTATAAAGAGAAGAAGAAAGCCCATTACATCTTGAGAACCTCAAAACTGACAATAAAAGCATGACATGTCATAAAATGTGATAGATATCATAACAGGTATGATCACATACCTTTCATAGGTCCTCAATGTGACCCTAGTCAATCTCCACTATAGGAACTTGTAACCATCAAATTTTAAACATCTAGATGTAGAGCTTGAAGATGAGAATCACTGAATATATTGCTAAAATGCAAAAGGAATTACCAAAGAAAAAAAATAAAAGATATATGAAACCTTAAAGAAGCTCAAAGCTAAGCTTAAAGTTAGAAGCCCAAAGCAAAGCCATAACAATAGCCCAAGCTATTAGCCTGAGCATATGGGTTATACATCCCTCCTCTAAACCTTAACCCTTCGAATCTTCTGAAATTTGTCCTCCTTTTAACCCTAGGGCTACACAACCCTATCAAATGAATGTACAACATTTTTTTGGCTATACAATCCACATGCAAACCCTAATTCAAAGAGATTCATCTTTTTTCTATGATTGGATACGACCATGGTGCAACTAGAACTATTTTAAGGTTTGGTACACTCATCCATTCCTCTAAATAGCCCTTTCATTATAAGAGAGAAAAAGGCATAGAGAACCATAATAAAATTCTGCTAAAATTTACAATCAAAGCATACTTAGCATAAAAACCCTAAACCCTAACTCATCCAAACTCATTCTAATATAGAACAAGGGCATAGTCTTACATCTCTTGTGCATTTCCTCAGTATTTTGGAGGATATTGAATACATGGTATGCCTTTGAGGGCAAAAGAACTTCAATAAAGGTATATAAAACCTCTATTTCCTTCTTTTTCTTTCCCCTTTTCTTTTCCTTTTTGTTTTTAAAACCTAAGATTTATAGGTTATACAACCTTAATGTCGGCTATATTGCCCACCATATTAGGATATACAACCCTAATAGTAAGTTGTAGAGCCTTAGTTTCCTAGGCATAGTTCTACAAAACCCTTCTCTTCTCATTTGGGCTTCCTTTTATTAAGTAGTCTTTTATGGTTTTTTATCACTCTAATTGTATAATAGGATGAGGCTAGATGGCCAAGGACCCCTATTCATTTTAAAAATGGAGTTTTTAATGTGTTTTGAAATGAGGAACCTATGATTTCAAGGATCTTGAGAGCTTCTTTTGTGTTTGTATCTATATTTAAAACTTGTGAATAGTATATTGGCTACCTTTTTTCTTTGATTTGCATTCTAATGTTCTTAATGTTTAGTAGTGCTTATGGATGCTTAGCTCTTTGAAAGCAATGAGATAGAGGGTTCAACAACTTTAGGATCTTTCTTTTGTGATGACTTTTGCCTTAGGCCACTCAATATCTTTCAAGTATGTAACAACCATTTTCATTTACAAAACTTATAGCATCCATGTCCGAAAATACATATGCATAAAGGTTTTATTTATCATACATACATAATCAAACATGTATTTAATATACATATATGTTAACTAATGTCAAGACTAGTGACCATAACTAGTTTCTATCTAAATGAATGTACGTGACACAAGGAGTGAGAGAGTTGAAATTCAGCCGACGACCTATGGTTCATGTGTCTTAATGCAAAACTCTAAGCACCAAAGTGTCCAATCCCTATTCTTCGGTATCTGAAAAATATAATTGCAATTTTGTGAGTCACAACTTAATGAACAAAAATAATAATCAGATTCTTATGTCATAACCAATAATCAAATATCATCAGGATACATTAGAAGTATAACATTTGACTATGCAAGTGCAAGCGCAATAGATTAATTTTTGTTGTGACCATGCAAGGTAAACACTACTCTCAAGAATTCATGTGATTTAAGTGACATTTGATTTTGTTGGCTAACAAATAACAAGTGATTCATTTGATCAATAACATGTGCCAATGGGAATATTAGTCCATCTTCCATATGATTAATAAACATGTTCCAATGGGACATATTAGTCCATCTTCAACATGATTAATAAACATGTGCCAATGGGACATATTAGTCCATCTTCCACGTGATTTGCAATTGTTTGACAAGCCGATCACAATGTCCTTTTAGCTCCATATGTAAGTGTTCATAACAATTGTATACTAAGTAATCATTAAGAGCATATAATTTTCACATGACTTATATTCCTATGTAAAATGCAACAATTCAATTACATATACATGTAACAGGACATAATCACATCATAAAATTATCACACATATACACATTAGAATCTAATTATCGTTTTTACTCACCTTTTGATGTGACCAACCTTTATGGTAGGTTTGGTTCTCTCTCTAGGGCTTTCTCAAAGTTTTTAGATCCTAAAATTTGATATATACATGGTTATACGTATGTCAAAATGATTATGAATGCTTAGTATGCAACTAAGGCATGATTCATGTAAATGGACCTAGTGTTTATACATATTTTCCTTATATGGCAGCCTAAGCTTACTACACTCTCATAGAAATAACTCTATATATACTTATCCAAATGACTTGATTCTTTTTTTCAAATAAACTAGACACTTCAGAAGACAACATATTCAAATTTCAGGCTAATATCAGACACACAGAAAATGTGGTGAATTTTTAAATTTTCCCTATTGCAATGTCATCTTAGTCTGAGTAGATCTTACATTCCTTAGTGTATCTCAAATTTTACAAATCAAATTGCAGTAATAATCTACCATCAGTTACAAAACATATAAATTAACATTTTTCATGTTTTACTCATTGTCTAATTCAGTCTATGAGGTCACTAAAACAAAATACCAATCTCAGGGTGAATAAGTTTGTAACATTTTGACAAACAGTCATAATGAAGGGATAATATCTCAACAACCATGCTGGATTTGGAAAAAATATTTTATAGGTATTTAATCAGACATAAATATACAACTTTCAAGTTTGGACCATCATGAAATTCTGAGTCTATGGCCATCAAATTCTTGGAAAATAGAATTAAAAGAAAGGTGGGGTTTCATCTGGGTACAGGGTCAGTCCCAATCAATGAGCCATATCTCTTTCCACACAGCAAATCAATCAAAACTAATATATAGGTATTTATAGGGGATATAATCCTACAAATTTCATGGTTTAAACTTTTTCAAAATCAAAACATAAGGCCATCAAAATATAAGAAAATAGAAAGACTGAGGTCATCTCAGTTGGTTGTGAACCAGCCCTAATGAAGGGGCCATAACTCCTCACACACACTAAATCAAGAAAAATTATTTCATATGAATTTATATAGGATATAAAGCTACAACTTTCATATTTTTCACTTTCCTAATTCCTCTTCTAGGATTATAAAATTATGGGTACAAAATCCTGTTCTAATAGTAAAATCCAGCACAACCAGCTCTTGTTCTCTTGAATTTCAACTTCCATCCAAGAGCTCTACCTCAATTACTCCATAATTCTCCCTAACCATGCATGATTAACATGTCATGAGAGGTTAATTTTAGTTGAGAAAAAGATAAATTAACTTACCTATTGTCCCAAAATTAGAAAACCTTAGGACTCTTTCCTAGGTAGTCTGCACTTCTTCCTCTCCTTCTTCTTTTTCTTCTTCTTCTTCCTTTCCTTCTTTCTTCCTTAGCTCTCTCTCTCTTCTGCTATAACTCACATCTAACCCCTTAATTTTGATCCTAATGGGTCAAAAATTACACTTGTAAGCTTATTGCAATAAGACAAAATCATGGTGTTGCATTCATATTGGTTGGAAGTTCACTTTCCTCTTTTAGTCCCTCATCTTCACTCCTTAAGCACTTCCATCCATCTACTAATTCTTAAATGCTCCTTATACTTTAAACTAAGCTCTATAACACCATTATTTATGATGTTATAACAAGCACATAACATAAAACAATTTGTCATGCAACTATACAAACACTACATATATGTTCAAGTGTCCCAAATGAAACTGTGCAAATGTCATTGTTGTGCTTTTACAATTCACATGTCTCAATGATTATTTATCCAATGCATATGATCATGTGGGATTTCATATCATTTATGCAATGAATATGTTCATGTGATAATGCCAATGAATGTGGATAGGGATGTTACAAAGTATGCCTTCCATTATATGTTCATATCTTTGATTATTTATGATTCATGCATTTTAATTCTATTTTGTTTACTAATTTATGATGTGGGGAAGTAATGATATGGACTTAGATGTGTGTTTAGGCACCTTTCAATTATATTTTAACCATTCCTTATACTTGGAGTTCATTTGGTTCATCTCATGTTCACTCTATTTTCTAATTTGTGTATTTTCTTAGTGTAGGTATTTTGCTTAAGCAAAACCATGATTGTGGTCCTACTTATTATCCCATATGATTAGGGATGAATGTGTTACGAATGGATGATAATATATGTTAAACCTCTATGCCATATCACTTACCTTCATCCCCTCTTTATTATGCATGGTATGATGAATGACTTAATGATATGCATGCTAATCCTTATGCCATGATGTATGACCCCTCTTCCCTTTAGATTGATGGAATGATTTGATTGGCTTGCTTGAGCCACAAGCATGCTTAAGACCATTAATCAGACAAATCAATAGCTTAGGTAAAATATTAAAAGTGATCCAAAGATGCTTAAAGGTCAGATCCAAATATCTAAAAAGTTTGGAGGTGCCTAGCCTCTTATCCAATCCATACTTAATTTTTAAATCCAATCTCTGATGGGGTAAAGATGAAATGACCTTTCTAATTGACTTAGATTAGGTTTAGATTTCATCTTCCTCATATTCTTATCTTGACCGAAGTCGGGCGGTGACTCTACATTTCTTTGGGATGGTACTAATGTGTCATCTCGCATTTTGGTCCCCTGATGACCACCACTTTGGACTTAAGGCTTTGAACTAACGTAAGGCCTAAAAGGATCCTTGTTGATCCAAATGCACATCATACCTTAGGGTCATTACCATTAGAAAGACCCTCATCCTCTTGATCCCCTATTGATCGATAAAAGGATGAAGTCATAAGCAAGATTCCACTAATTCGTGTGAAATCACCCGAGGCACTCACAAGAGTGACTCTAATAAAAACTTCAAAATTGACTTCATGTTCAATCTTTAGTTCAATTTTAATATTTTAAACTTATTATTGGTAAAAGGTCCTTTGCATTCACGTAGTCTCCACCCTTCACCACAAGAATTAGGTTACCCTTAGATAAACTGATAGTTATACAAACTTTAGACTTAAGCTCCATTTTGGCTTAGGAGATAGCAGGAAGGATTCATCACTCATAAGCCTAGTACCTTTAGGTATATCAAATGGGGGATTACGACAATCACCCCTTTGAACTTATGGGAGTCATTAACTATAATAACCTTTTCGACCATTAGGTGCATGTAAGAGCCAATAACACCTTAGAATATGACACCCGACTTGTTTGCATTTCTTCCTTAAAGATAATGATTAGGTATCCCTAATATAGGCACAAATGTTAGTCTATCTCTTTAATGTAATTATTTCCCATATTTAAATACTTGTGTACCCCCATTTCTCACCATTAAATACTTTCCATATACATCCCTCTCACCTTAAAGGGATTTCATTCCTTATTTGTACATATTGCTTCATAAAATATAAAAAGTTCTTCCTTTTAGTGCCTTTGTATACATATTTTTTTGAGGCTTTTAACTCCTCTTGGTCTGAGGTGACACCTCACATTCCTTGTCCTATGATGGTATACGAATGAGAACCTACCTAGGATAGAGCACTAGGCCTTATGTGTAGGAGGAATAAGGTTGGAAGGATCTTTTACAAAGTGATTTGTGGATAACATGCATACATGCATCGATTATCTACTCATGCATCATACTGATAACCCTTGTCTTATAGTTATCATTACATCAAGAGATAGAAGATGATGATTTCAGAGGCAAACATAAGACCCACATAGAGAGAGCAAGTCTGAATGATTATTAAAGGGGCTTTGCTTGGTATTGGCGTTGGAATTAAGGAAATGTTGGTCATGAACTTTGACTACCTCAAAGAAGCAAGTTTGCAAGTTGAGCTACTAGCCAATTTCTATATGCTCAAACTTCCCAAACTGACAGGAACCTAGAATGCAAAAAACCATGTACATTCATATATGTTAATCATGAAGGCATTTGGAGTCTTAACGAACACTATGTTGGAGCTTTTTGAATTATCCTTGGAAGGATTCATAAAAATATGGTACTTTAACTAGCCAAAGGCTATAAAAAAAGATTATAAGGAATTGACAAAAGCTTTCGAGAAACATTATGCTTGTTTTTCAGATTTAATGGTCACATTGTAAGAGTTAGAATCTTTGAAGCATAAAAATGATGAAAGCTTTAATAACTACATCAAGAGATTGAAAAAGATGACTTTGGAGATGACCATAAGACCCATAGAGAGAGAGTAAGTTTAGATGATTATTAAGGGGGCTCTGTTAGGTATTCATGCTTGATTAATGGAATGTTGGTCAAGAACTTTGAAGACCACAAAGAAGCAGGTTTGCAAGCTGAAAGCTACTAGCCAATTTTTGCATGCCCAAACTTCCTAAATTCATAGGAACCCAAAATGCAAAGAAACCATATCCACTCATATGTGTTAATCATGAAGGCATCTGTGTTATAGATTTTTAAATTATTACTGGAAGGGTCCACAAAAATATGATACTTCAACCAGCCAAAAATTGTCAGAAAAGACTAGAAGGAACTAGCAAAAGGTTTTGAGAAACATTACGCTTGTAATTTAGATCTATAGGTCACATTGCAAGAATTAGAATCTTTGAAGCAAAAAATGATAAAAGCTTCAATGACTACATTAGGAGATGGGAAAAGGCTTTAGAGGCAACCATAAGACCCACAGAGATAGAGTAAGCCTAGATGATTATTAAAGGGGCTTTGCTAGGTATTAACTTTAGAATTAGGGAAATATTGGTAAAAAACTTTGAAAACCTCAAAAAAGTAGGTTCAGAAGCTAAGGAGTTGGAATCTAAGTCGAAAAGATAGTATGGGGAAAGAAGAAGTGCCTCATCTCAACCTTAGGCCGAGGGGAATAAGACAACTAATGTTAATGCAATAAGAATGCCAAGATAGTTCACAGATTTAAGAATGCCTCTGTCCAAGGCATTTGAGAGGATGCAGAAGAAGGGGGTGTTGAAACCTCTAACATCGAGACCAACTCCTAATCCATTACATTGGGGATATAATGCTAATGCTTATTGTGCATTTCATCAAGATACAAGTCACAATATTGATAACTACTATAGACTGAGACATGAGATTTAGGATCTCATTGACAATAAGATGATTGTCCCACCAAACTCTAAATGGTTTAGTATTGTCAAACTATCCTAATGTCCCTTCCCTAAATCAAGGAACAATTATGATAGATTCTAGAATTCGTAAGGAAGTTGTTATTGCTAATATCAAGGAGATCTCAAGGGAGACCATGTTTGTTTGCACCATCAACCCCTATGAAAGTTCAGATAAGGAGACATAAGAGGTATAAAGAAAAAGAATGATTCAGTTGTGGGAGGAGAGTGATGAAAAGAAAGAAACTAAACAAGCGAGTCATGTAACTTAAAGTGGGAAGTACTACCCTAATAAGGAAGCATCTAAGCAACTAAGGGTCGAGAAGACAATGGATGAATTCATTATAAATGAGAAAGAAGATGATAATGAATTCATTATAAATGAGAAGAAAGATGACAAATCATATCAGTGTATAGAAGGTGCTTATCACCTCTCAGGAACATAAGAAGACACTGGTCGAGACTTTATCGAGGTTGATTGTCTCGAAGGAAGCTACTTTAGTGGATGTTGTCGCATTGGTAACTCATAAAGATAAAATCACATTTTTTAATGAGGATTTACCACCAGATGGCAGGGATCATAATTTAGCTTTGCTCATTCTAGCAGAGGTAAAAGGAAGGAAGACTTTATGTATGATTGTTAATGATGGGTCTAGGATTAATATCTACCTAATGAAGTTACTGTACAAGTTTGGTTTGTCTTTGAAAGATTTGTAAGCTTTTGACTATAAGCCTACATTGATAGTAGAAGGCCAACTTTAGATGTGTCGAAGACCTTAGTAAAAATAAGCATAGTAGAGACAATGGTGGAACTCACAGTCGAAACATTTTGATCACTTTCTCACTTTTGTTTGGAAGACCATGATATCACCCATTAGGTGGTGTGCCTCCCACTATTCACCAAAAAGTTAATATTCTTAACAAAAGAGAGATTATGATCATTTGTGTAGAGGTTAGGGAGATTGTATCAACTTTAAGTATGGGTGTTATGCATCTTTAATGGTTTCCAGTTGCTAGAGTCACTAACAAATGGGTTGATCCAAAAGTAATGGGAATTACAAAGAACATAAATTTTCTATCAGGATACGGATTGGGGAAGAATTCTATTGGCATGTCAGAGTTCCGAGAGATTCCCACTCAAACTATAAGTAAAGGATTAGGGTGTCGTGGTGAGGGATTAGAACTAAAAGTAAGGGACTTATATGGAAAATTGTCATAATTCTTTATGAAAGAAGGGAAAGCTACTGAAGAAGTCATGTAAGAGGTTACTAAGAATAAGATGTCACTGAGCAGTGATAGATGAATTAGAGAGGGCTTTTTTTTTCTAAATGGATGTTGGTGAACTGTGATATCAAAATTATTTGAGACCTATAAGAAGAAAAAGATGAGAACAAGAAGAAAAAAGAAGGGTAAACAAATTATGGGAATAGAGGATCATCATGAGCCATGTTATTCTATGGTCTTACATGGTCCTTAGTCTATATGGCAATCAAATAATAAAAAGGGGACACTGATGAATGGAAGAAATAGTATCTGCTAGATCATATATTTTGGGCCACTAGGGAATATTATGCAAAGGAGGAATCTGACTTGATGAAGCAAAATGCACCCTTTGTGGATCTAGAATGGGAGTTTGCTAGATCGTGCTAATTCATTGAAGTTACTTATATAGGGAAAAAATTGGAGGTTATTAAGGATACGATTATAAACTCCATCGAGGAAGTGGGTACAAGGAAACACAGGGTCATGTGACAGAGACTGAGCCAACTATGGCAGAAAGTGTAATGCTTTGGGTAGATTTCCTAAAAATTGAGCTAGTAAATGATTAAATGAAACAAAGTTTTAAAGGGATTGTTAAAGCTGTCATAAGAATTGAAGATGGAACAAAGGACGGGAATGGAACAAATGCTACAAAGGGTAATAATACATGCATTATGATCGATAGCGAGGAAAATGAGAAGAAAGCACAGGTAGAGGAGGTACTCGCTATTAAACCAGCGAAAGCTATTTTTCCAGATTCTATTGATGTTCCTATTTCCAATCTCTTTGAGGATGATGATGTATTTCTTTCTAAGTTTAAGGCAATGAATGATAAATTTGCTTACTTTTATGATGTGTTTCTTGATGGTAATGTGCATAACATGCATCATTTTATGAACATATTTAACATTATTTCTATGCATACCATTGCATTTAACCTTGGCATGTAGGAAAATTAAAAAACCTTGCTCATTTCTAATGAAGACACATTGGAGGAGTGAAGAAGGTTTGAACAACTACTTCAGAAATATCAAAATGTTTTTTGTTGTACATATAAAGACATGGCAGAGGTTGACAGGGGAATTGCAAAACATAAAAATTCAACCTACCATATATAAAATTAGTAAAGTAGAAGCTTTGAAGGATGAGACTTGAGTAGATCTAGTTGGTCAAGGAAAAAGTAACTAAGCAATTGAATGCTAAGTTTCTAGAGGTCATAGATTACCCTTAATTGCTAGCCAATACAGTATCGGTACCAAAGAAGGATGAGAGATTGAGGATGTGTGTTAACTATAAGGATTTGAACAAGGCATGCCCAAAGGATGATTTGCCTTTATTGCACTTAGACATGCTAGTTGATAGTGCCATAACTTATGTTATGTATGGGTTCTCTGGATATAACTAGATTCTCATGGCTATCATAAATAAGGTGAAAATAGCTTTTATCATAGAGTAGGGGGTGTATTGCTATAATGTGGTGTTGTTTGAGTTAAAGAATGTTAAAAAGACTTACCAATAAATGGCAACTGCCTTGTTGCATGATTTAATCCATAAAGAGATGAAATGTATGTAGATGACATGATGGTAAAGTTTGGATAAGGGAAGGGCACTTTGAAGCTTTGGAGAAATTTCTGAAGAGAATAGATAAGTAAAACTTGAGGTTGAATCCTAAAAAGTGCATATTTTGGGCTATCTTCGATAAGCTATTAGCATAGGGGTCAGTGAAAAGGAAATCGAAGTGGACCTAAACAAGGTAAAGGCAATTCAGGATATACCTGCACCTAAGATAGAGAATGAGATTTGAGGTTTTTTAGGACACTTACAATACATTAATCGGTTCATAGCAAGATTAACTCCTATTTGTAATTTGATCTTTATGTTATTAATGAAAGACCAACTGTTGAGGTGGAATGAACAATGTCAAAAGGCCTTTGAAAGAATAAAATAATATTTGACTAACCCACCAATATTAAAGCCATTAAAGCTCAAAAAACCACTGATCTTGTATTTGGCAATAGAAGAAAACTTTATCTGTGCAATGTTAGTTCAAGAATGTTAGACTAGATTGGTTAAACCTATGTCAAAACTCTTTTTTGATCTTGGCAACATAGATTGAAAGGTACTAATCATCTTCTTTAAGTGTTATGATGATAAATATAAAGTTAGAATATCATTGGATGTTAAATGGAGAAGAAAATCAAAGTTGGTTCATAAGTTACAACCACTACTTATAAATGTCAACCTCTTACGATAACAAAACTTAGAGAATTTTTAGATAGTTAGTTTCACAATGGTTGTTGCAGTATATGTCTTGATCAAGGCACTTAAATCTTCATTTATAAACTCCTATTGACTAATCAATGTTTGCCACATGCATAATGAGCCATTTGCATATATAAGTGTCACAACCATTACACTTGTGTATAGACTACTACACATTTTTCAAAACTAATAGTATAGTTCACATTCCAAGAGTCTTGATTGTTACCCATGTCATGACCATTATAGAAGTATCATGGCCAAGATCCTTAAAGCATAAGATGGGGTTCCAACAGATAGTTTGATGAAGATCTAATCTTATGCTACCACGTGTACTAGCTATTAGACATAGATAAAGATCTCGACCATAACATGGTAAATTTGAAAGTGAAACATGAGTCATGATTGCGAAATTGATGTCTTGATCGTGATCTGAATCTGATAAGCATTAAATGCTAGATTTTGCTAACACTTTTGGAGATTATGGGATAGTTTTTTTCTTTAACGTCTCTTGATGGGAGTAACTTATAAATACTCTACCTACTAAGGCAAAACCCTTAAAAATTTATTTCTCAACTTTCTCTATCTACATTACTCTTTGTTATTGAGTTGTAAGAAGTTTGGTGTGAACTTTAAACACCCTTTAGGATTGGAATTGAGAGTGAGCTAATAGAAAACTCTTATGTAGAATGAGTGTTAGCCTTAAGAAACACTAGTGAGGTTGTATGTGAGCCTTTGTAAAATACAAGTTGTAAAGTTTAGTGTGATCTTTCAAAACACCATTTGATATTAGAGTAACACTCAATTAGAATAATTGAGGAGTGGATGTTGGGTTGGTTAATACCCGAACCACTATAAATTGTTATGTATTCTATTTTTTTCTACTTTTATTTCTTGCATAAGAAAACTTCCCTTAAAAATTTATGTTTCCACCAATTCAACCCCCATTTCTTAGTGCACAAATGCTAACAAGTGGTATCAAAGCTTCATTTCAAATAAAGCCTTAATTGAGTGAGAAAAGATCTTAGCACAAGAAGGAATCCACACTCACCTCAAGCCTTACTTTGATGGAATTGACTATATGCATTGGACATATAGAATAGAGATATACCTTGATAGTGATGTGGTAGATTTGTAAGATATTGTATCAAAGGAATGAAAGCTTCCAACCTTGGTAGATGGTAGTGAAGAGCTAATTCCAATGGAAAAATGGGTAGAAGCACATAAAAAGTTAAATAGGAAGAACAAAAGGGCAACAACCATCCACGCTAGCTCCTTATCATAAGATTGGTATAGTACAATATTGCCTAATTGCCTATAGGATATGGAAGGCAATGGAGAATTATCATGAAGGCACTACACTTATAAAATCAAATAGGTTGGAGATGTATGTGACAAAGTGAGAGCTCTTCATGGTGAAAGAAATGAAAGCATCACTGATATGACAAATAGACTATTCTCCATTGTCATAAACATGAAGAAGTTTAGAAGAATTCTTACCAACCATAAGGTAAACACTAAAATTCTCAAATCTAGTCCTTTTGAGAAATTTGGTGCTAGAGTTTATAACGTACAAGAATCTAATATAGAGATTAAAAAGGAGCAAATGGATGTCTTTATTGGTAAATCACTTACTCATGAGCTAGCCTTGAAGAAGGATGGGAAGATAAACAAAATGAGGGGATAAGGAGACAAAATGAAAAAGAAGAAAATAAGACTTTTGCTCTTAAATCCTCAAGCAAAGATAAAGAGATTGAAGTTGCTTCTAATGATATTGATGAGAGTGAAAAGGAGAAAGAAGAGCTAATCATACTCTTAAGGAGGACCATGAAGCTCATAAAGAGAAGAAAATATAAGAGA
The DNA here is from genome assembly GCA_949677035.1 of Omphalea diandra. Taxonomy (NCBI): domain Eukaryota; kingdom Viridiplantae; phylum Streptophyta; class Magnoliopsida; order Malpighiales; family Euphorbiaceae; genus Omphalea; species Omphalea diandra. Next base: position 37,264 of record CATIWR010239325.1, on the reverse strand, counting down.
AACTTTAAAATAACATCTTTCAATTTTAAAGACAAAAAGAACGAAGTGACTTATTATGAATGTGGAAAACAAGATTACATTAAATCCGAATGTCCTAAGCCCTAAGCTCAAGAAGAAAAAATGGGACATGAAGAAAATAGGAGCTTTAAGGCTATATGGGATGATAGCTCAAGTGAGGAAGAAGAAGATGAAGAGTTGCCAACCTATGCTTTATGGCTCAAGAGGACTCCTCTAATGAGGTAAGTACTTCTTCACATTCTTGTCATGATTATGAAGACTCAGATGATGTGGATGATGATTTTTTTAAAGCTTTAACCTTGAGATGTGATAAATACAAGTCTCAAATGAAAACTTACAAGAAAAAGTGTTCAAAACTTATGGATGAATTTAAAAGCTTAAATGATCTTATAATTGACTTGAGGACTTCTAATGGATAACTTAAGAAATATTTAGAAAATCTTTTAAGAACTTCATCCTCTCTTGATTCTTTAAGAAAAGAAAATGACACTTTCAAAGATAAAGTAATTAGGCTTATAAATTCCATCTTAAGATTTCACAAAGGGACAAAAGCTTTGGATACTCTTATTTTATCTTAAATACCACCCTTAGTGAGACATGGTTTAGGCTTAAATGGAGCTTCCTCATCTGCATCTTCTCCTATTTCTCTCATTAGAGCTTCTACATCTCAAACTTCTAGCATTTAGTTTATTGGGAAGAAGAGTGCTTCTAGCACTAAGCCTTCTAAGCTTAAGGGTAAAAGGAAGACTCTTCAGGGGTTAACAACTAAGCCTCAAAGAGCTAATCATATATACATGTACTCAAAGAGCCATGTCTAAACACATACATAAAAAAATTGTCTTTTACTCCTCATTCATGCATTTGCATGTATTCACACAACTAAAGTGATACTAAGGTTATGCATTAGAGGAAGACTTAGAAGTCTAAACTCTAATGTCACTGTTGGATGAAATATGACCATATAAATATGTTTTGCTACATTAGGAAGGCACTCCTCAAATTAGAGGATGCTTCAAAGCCTAACCCCCTAATGACCTAAGTATGTTTGAGTACCTAAACAAAGATGAAATGTTTTTATGTTATAGGAATGCTTGGAAACCACTAAAGAATATAATGATTGGCATGTGGATAGTGGGTGCTTAAAGTACATGATCAGAAATAAGAAGCTATGCATAGCCATTTAAGAGAAAGATGTTGTCAATGTCACATTTGAAAATAATGCCAAACATAAGGTAATTGGCATTAGAATTGTTGGTAAGAAAGGTTACTCTTTTATTGATAATGTTCTTTTAGTTGAAGAATTGAAACACAATTTATTGAGTGTAAGTCAATTATATGACAAATGTAATAAAGTCACCTTCGTCCCTAGAGAATGTTGGGTTACCACCATGATGGATAAGAAGGCAATTTTTAAGGGTGAAAATGGAGGCAATACCTACTTAATTGACTTAGACAATTTTGCTAACCAATCCTTTAAGTGTCTTGTTTCCATTAGTAATGAATATTGGCTTTGCCATAAAAGACTTGGACATGCTAGCATGGAGCTTCTTCAAAGTTTGACAAAAGGAGAGCTAGTAAAGGGTCTTCCAAAGCTCAAGTTTACAAAAGATAATATATGTGGACCTTGTCAAATGGGTAAGCAACACCAAACATCCTATAAGGCAAAAAATGTTGTAAGTACCTCTAGGCCTCTTCAACTCATCCACATGGACTTAGTTAGACCTCTAGGAATGCCAGTTCTGATGGAAAGCATTATGCATTTGTCTTAGTTGATGATTACTCCAAGTTCACTTAGGTATCCTTCCTTGCTCATAATAGTGATTCTTTTGATGCTTTCAAAAGTTTTCCTAAAAGAGTTCAAAATAAAAAAAGATTACTTCATTTCTTATATTATGAGTGACCATGGAAAGGAATTTCAAAATGAATCTTTTGAAAATTATTATTTGGAGAATAGGATTTCTCATAACTTTTCTACTCCTAGAACACCACAACAAAGCGACGTTGTAAAGAGAAAAATAAAAAATTAGTAGAGATGGCTTAAACTATGCCTAATGAGTTTTTTTTTTTTTTGCCAAAATTGCTTTTGGGTCGAAGCCAAGAATACATCATTTTATATTGTTAATCGTGTTTTCAAAAGACCCATTTTAAATAAAACTTCTTACGAGCTATGAAATGGTTGAAAATCTAATCTTTCATATCTTAGAGTGTTTGGTTACAAATGCTATATTTTTAATACCAAGGACAACCTTAGAAAACTTGCCTAGAAAATCGATGAGGCTATCTTTGTTGGCTATTCCACCACTAGAAAAGCATATAGAGCCTTTAACAAAAAGTCTATGGTGGTTGAAGAGTATATGAATATTGTATTTGATGAGTCTAGAAAACTTGACTTAGGAAAGGTTCTCTTATAGATGATCTTGTAGGTGACTTTGAGAAGATGAAGCTTGATTCAACTCCTAAAGAAATTGTGATTGATCTTTATGATAACGAGTCACCACAAAAAGTTGAAGAACCTTAACCCCAATAAGAGGAAAATCAAGCTGAAGGATTCCCTAAGGATTGAAGATACCTAAGAATCACCCAAAAGATCTTATTATTGGTGAGACATCGAAGAGAGTAAGTACTAGAGCTTAATTTCATTCTTTAGAGAATACTCTTGCTTTTGTTTCTAAAATTGAGCCAAAATTAATTGATAAGACTCTTAATGATATGAGTTAGGTGATTGTTATGTAAGAGGAACTCAATCAATTTGATAGAAATAAAGTTTGAAAACTTGTTCCTAAGCCTAAGGAACACTCGGTTGTAGGTTGTAAATGGATGTTTAAGAATAAGTTAGATGAAAGGTTTCATTATAAGAAACAAAGCTATATTGGTTGTTAAGGGTTGTAACTAAGAGTAATGCATTGATTATGATGAAACCTTTGCCCCTGTAGCAAGATTAGAGGCCATTTGGATTCTTTTAGCATTTGTATGCCATATGAACTTTAAGCTTTTTCAAATGGATGTGAAAGTGCATTTTTAAATGGTCTTATTAAGGAGGAAGTTTATGTTGAACGACCTCTAGGTTTTGAGTCTCATGATTTCCCATATCATGTTTTCAAATTAACTGAAGCCTTATATGGTTTGAACAATCTCCAAGATCTTGGTATGAAAGTTCATTTCTTTTACAAAATGATTTTGAAAATGGCAAAGTTGATACTACTTTATTTATGAAAAAACACATTAAGGATACACTCACTATACAAATATATATTGATGACATTATATTTGGTACTACCAATGAATCTCTTTGTGAGGAATTTTCTAAGTGTATGACTTAGGAATTTGAGATGAGCATGATGAGTGAGCTCAAGTTCTTTCTTGGTCTTCAAATTTAGCAAACCAAAGAGGGCATCTTCATCAACAAAGATAAGTATACAAAGGATATACTCATAAGGTTTGACATTGATGGGAGCAAGTTAGCTAAGACCTAATGAGTGCAATAATTAAATTAGACAAAGATAAATCGGGTAAGCCCATTAATGAAAAGAAGTATAAAGGTATGATTGGCTCTTTCCTTTATCTTATCGCTTTTAGACCCAATATCATGTTTAGTATTTTCTTGTGTGCTAGATTCCAATCTTGCCCTAAGGAATCACATTTACATGCTGTTAAAAGAATTGTTTATGTTTTTGCATGGCACATTGCATTTAAGACTTTGGTATCCTAGTAATTCATCATTTAGTCTTCTTGGATATTCGAATGCAAATTATGTCAATAGTTTAGTGGATAGAAAAGGCATTTTCAAAACTTGCCAATTTATAGGTGAATGTTTAGTTTCTTAGTTTAGCAAGAAGCAAGTTTCAGTTGCCTTATCCACCTTTGAAGCATAATATGTGGTAACGAGTTATTATTACACCTAAGTTATTTGGATGAAACAATAACTCAAGGATAATTGCAAAGATGTTGATCATATTCCCATCAAATGTGACAATATAAGTGCAATAAATCTTTCTAAGAATCCCATCCAATATTCAAGAAGCAAACATATTGATATTATACATCATTTTCTTAGAGATCATGTCCAATCTGGTAATGTGGTGTTAGAATTTATTGACATCAATCACCAACTTGCGAATATTTTCACCAAACCCCTTAATAAAGAAAGAATGAACTTCATCAAAAGGGAATTATAGATGCTAGGTGGAAGCTCCCTAGGGTGAAAATTGATCTTACTTTGTGTATCCTACTTTAGTTGTCAATATTAATTAATTGTTTGGTGTGACTATTAATAGCATGATATTGTTATGTTAGATGTTGTTAGATTTTATAGTGGTCATTCTTTCTTGAGGATTTTATAGTCATTACTAACATTTTTTAGATGTAGTGGTCACAATAAATGTGTAGTGACCACGACCACCTGTAACTGTGAGGTAATAACTTTCACGACCCTCAAATAGTGCAATCTCTTATATTATTACATTTTAGACCATTTTTTTGACTCCTCCACACCCCTTTACTGCCCATTTAAACCCTTTTTGAACCACTCTCACCACTTTACACCAATTCTCTCTCTTCTAACTCTCAAATTCTCATTTTTCTCTTCATTTTTTTATCCTATTCCATCATCTTAAATAGGTTCCAAATGGTTTACAAGATTAGAGAAAGGAAAGGGCATATAGCCTAAACCTCCTCCCTTCCTTCAAGACCCCACTTCTTCTATATAAGATGAAAGGTGTCACCAAGGAAGAAAAAGATCTATATGTGGTAAATAATAAAAAGGTGATTCAATTTGACAAAATTCATTTCGATTTCATGCTCACTACTCTTCATCCCAATAAAGAAATTCAAAAATTTCTAAGTTACTTTAGATGGATTGATATGATCTATCAAAATGAACCCAGTTATGACATTATTATAAGAGAATTCATATGCACAATGTAGATTCACAAGGATGTTACCTCTGAACCAAGTATGTACGGTTCGGTGTTTAAATGTTTTGGCAAATAGTGATCTATTTCTTATCTTCAATTTTGTTCTCTTTTCAAACTCCCTCTAAATGGCCAAGAGCCTTTTAATCTTTCTTCTATTGACCTTATTTACTTTGATTTTTAAAAAGAAATTTCTATTGAGAAGAGGCATGATCCAGAAAATCATTAGCCAAAAGCATTAAAACCTTGTCTCATTGGATTCTACATAAGATCATCACCTTTTCCCTAAATGCAAAGGGTGATGACAATGAGAAAGTATCCCAAAATGACTTAAACCTTCTCTATTGCCTAATCAACAAAGTCCCTATCTAAACTGATAGGCTTCTCATTGAACAATTGGCATACATGAGCAAGCCAAACAAGTCCCAATTTCTCTTTCCATCTCATGTGACTATTCTTTATAAAGAAGTGGGGGCTTTAACTCCTCAAATTGAAGAATCTATTCTTGCACTCATCCCTTCTTATGATCCAAGCAAGAACTTCCTTGACCTCACCTACTTACTCAATGCCAAAGTAATTAAACCCAAAACCTATGAATATCTACTTGGGGCATAAGGGGTAAAGATTTAAGAACCCAAAGAGAAAGAGAATTACCATTAAAGAAGGTGATGGAGTTGAACCTCAAGAAGAACATACTTAATATATCAAGGATAAAGGGAAGGCTAAGAACTCATCCTCTAAATCTTCCTCCAAAATCTCAGTTTCTTCCATCAACCAAAAGCTTGATAAGGTGATGAGGATGCTTACAAGAGATTCTTTGTTCTATCTCACCTTCTTTGTTTTATCTCACCTTCATGATGACTTGGTTGATCTTTAAGAGAAAATTAGTGCTACCCCATGCCATCTTCTTGATTTTCATGAATGGGAAGACACTCAAGAGGAAGAGGATGACAAAGAAGAAGGAGATTAAGTCCAAGCAGGAGATGATGATGAAGAAGAAGAAGGAGATACTGAAGAGCTGAAGCAAATGATAGTGACTCCTCTCATTCATTCTAGTTCTCTTCATTTGTCTTGTTTTCATCTTCTATTGTTGTTTAATCTTTCTTTTTTTTATTTTTTTATTTTGGCCTATGTGCATGATCAAACATATTTATATGTTTGACTTGTGTTATGTTTCCATGTTTTTTTAATGAAAGTTTGAGGTATGTTCTTTCTATGATTGTTATTTAATCAAATAAATTTTTTAATGAAAGTTTGGTTTGATGAATGATGTTCCTGCTTTAGTAAAAATTCTAATTATGTTACCCTAATTTTTAGTTGATCACCATTATATCATCACAATTATCCTTATTATTATCCTTATCATTGTACTTAACTTTCCTTTCTTTTTGATATTGACAAAGGGAGAGAGATTATATGTAATTGTTTAAGGGCGGAATATAAATTAAGGGGGAGCATTTCAACCATTTCAATTTGTTAACCAATTCAACTTTATGAAAAAATTTTAATTTACTTTTTCTTTGCCTTAGAATCTTTAACTACTTTGATGAATCAAAGGGGGGGGGGGGGGGTGGGCTTTTATCTCCTAAGTAGAATTTAAAATCCTTCACACACTCAAGAATACACTTATACAACTTTATACTTCACATAGTCAATCTATGTTGTTAAAATAAGAAAAAGGGATATTATTAGACTAGGTTGGTCAAACCTATATCAAACCTCTCTTTTAATCTTGACAACATAAATTGAAAGGTATTAATCATCTTTTATAAGTGTTGTGATGACAGATATGAAGCTAAAATATTATTAAAAGTTGAATAAAGAAGAAAACAACCACTACTTATAAATCTCAACTATAACGATAACAAAACTTAGAAAGTTTTCAAACAGTTGGTTTCGTGATGGTTGTTGCAATATGTGTCTCGGCCATGACACTTAAATGTTCCTTGATAAACTCTTACTGACCAACCAAAGTCTACCACATGCATAATGAGCCAATTGCTTATATAAATGTTATAATCATTATACTTATGTAGAGATCGCAACACATTTTTCAAAACTAACAGTCTAATTCTCATTTTAGGAGTCTCGACTACTACCTATGTCATGACCACTATAAAAGTCTCACGATTAAGATCAATGAAGCACAAAATAGTGTTCCAAATGATAGTTGATGAAGATTCAATCCCTATATTGCCTCGTGTACTAGCCATTAGACACAGATAAAGATCTCGACCATGACATGACAAATTTGAGAATGAAACATGAGTCGCGGCCACGACATGGATGTCTCAATCGCATCCTATGTCTAACAAGCATTAAATGTTAGGTTTTGCCAATAACCTTTGGAGATTATAAGATAGTTTTATCTCTGACATCTTTTAGTTCGGGCAACCTATAAATACTCCACTAAATGGACATAAATGGAAGAGAATAACATTTGCTAAGGTAAAACTCTTAAAAATTTATTTCTTAACTTTCTCCCTCTTCATTACTCTTTGTTATTGAGTTACAAGAAGTTTGGTGTGAACTTTAAACACCCTTTGGAGTGGGTTTGAGAGTGAGCCAATAGAAAACTCTTGTTTAGATTGAGTGTTAGCCTTGGAAAACACTAGTAAGGTTTTATGTGAGCCTTTGCAAAACACAAGTTATAAAGTTAGGTTTAATCTTTCAAAACACCATTTGATATTGAAAAACACTAAATTGGAAGAATTGGATAGTGGATGTAAGGCTGGTTAATTCTCAAACCACTATAAATTATTGTATATTATATTATTCTTCTACTTCTTGCATAACAAGCCTTCTCTCAAAAAATTTAAATTTCCTACCAATTCAACCACCTCTATTTGGTGCATAAGGGCTAATAAGGAAGATGGAACAGGGAACAAAAGTGCAGAGTACGACCTTAGTAAGAAGTTATTGTCTTATGAAAAGTAGTATAATCAGGTGGAGAAGACTTGTTTAGCATTAGTTTAGGCAATAAAGAAATTGAGGTAGTACTTTCAATTATACTCTAATAAGGTGGTTTTAAAGCTTTATCTGATTAAATACCTACATGAAGCCCTATCCCAGATAGGAAGGTTAGCAAATTGTTGATCTTATTGGCTGAGTTTGATATTAAGTATATAGCCAATAAGGTGATGATGGGATGGGTGGTCTCAAAATATTTGGCATAACAACCCCTCGAAGGAGGATAATCCAAATTTCCCTAATTCCTTAATGCAAACAAGCATAATAGGCCTATTGGAGTCATGGATGGCGGATCAAAAAGTCAAAGACCAAAGATAGAGATTAGACCTTCATTTAATGGATTTAGTGGATCATTGCCAAGCCCAAAACGAGGTTCATTTGAACTCAATTTTAGATGTGGATACTTTCTATGGGCCCCTGCTAACAAACCCAATAAGTTGGTATAAAGTTCAAATTTTCATGTTAGGATAAGTGTGAACAAGACATAAATGGATAATGTTCCAAAAACATGTTTCAAGACATGATCCAAAATATGTTTCAAGACATGTCCCAAAACATGGTTTAAAGTTTGTCTTAAGACCAACTATGCACCAATCAAGATTTGACACTTGGCATCTAAGATTTCTAAGATCTTTTAAGATTTTCAAGTTTTTCAGGATTCTTCCAAAATTCTTCAAGGTTCTTCTAAGATCTTTCAAGATTTTCAAGATTCTACATGATCTTTCCTAGATTTTTAAGATTCTTTGAGATTTTTAAGATTTGCAAGATTCTTTAAGAAAGCTTCCTATTACCAAATTTAGTGTCATAATCTTCTTAGGATTATCTTTATTAGTCTTTCATTATTTTATGCAACTTTAGGAGATGTTCTTTATATGCTCTTTATGTTGGCCGAATACCTTCAGTAGCCAATCATAAGGTTTCTTTTGTTTTAAATTTGATTAAAACTACTACAATTAAGTGTTTCTAGGAGGTCAAACACTACATGGCTGAATACACTTAAGGTTTCTTTAAGGTTATTTTCTTTTATTCTTCTTTCATTAGCTTAAGTTGTAAAGGCTATTTAAAGCCTTTCATTCGACCAAGGTTCGTTAGTTAATGAAAATTATTCTTTTGGCTTAATTGCTTTATGAGAGTATTCTCTTCTTGAGTTCTTGTAAGAACTAAGTAAGGTTGTTAGGTGGATTCTTAATAACTTTTCAAAACTAGTAATTATAGGCTTAAAACTAATCTAGGCCTTGAATTACAACCTTTAATTCTTTATAATTCAGGTTGCTAGAAACATATTTTCTAAAGGTCTAATTGGGTTTTAAAGTTTCTTATGTTTGATTCTTGAAATGATATGTTCTTAAGCATACGATCTAAGGTGTTCAATCACCTTTGCTTATATCATTTGGTATCAAAACCAGGTTTTTAATTATCAAGTAAGTATTATTTGTTTCAATATATTTGCATATTGTTTTTCTTTATTCTAACTGTTTGTTCATCTTGTAATTTCATCCTAATGGTTTTAGTTCTTTTTTTTTTTTTCTCTTCTTCAATTCGACCTAATCATCATCATTGTGTTCCATTTGATTTTCTTTCATCCTTTTACAACAATTCTATTCGTTTCATCATAATTAGATGTTATTTAATTATTCATATTTTTTCTAATTCATTTTGCATTGTCAAATTCTAAAAATCATAAAAAAAAAATTTATGTTTGCATAGTTTTCCTTATCTTATTCGGATTCTTAAAGTTTTTAGTGTTCAATTTGGTTTTTCCTTGTTTTTTCTTTATTAAATCCATTTTTTTATCTTATTCTTGCTAATTCTTTGTATTTTTATTTTGGTTTTAAGGCCATTCAAAGTCAAAATCACAAGAAGATTGCGATTAAGCTTAAAATCATCAATTTGGCCTAACTTGTGTTCTTTGCATTATTTTATGATCTTGTGTGTTTTGAGTTGTGCTTTAGCTTCCAAATTTTAAAAAAAGGAAAGAAAAGAAAAGAAGCTAAAGCAAAAGTTTGTATTGAGATTTTGTGAAAAGAACCCAATTGGATTTTGTGATAATTTGAATCAGCCTTAAACTTCAAATTCTTTGTTTTAAACTTTTCAAATTCTAATTTCTTCTTCCTTCTTTAGAATCATGAATTGACCTCCAAATTTTGCTAAACTTGTCCCTTTCCTTTATTCATGGTCTTGGTTACTTAGAGTCATTATATTTGATAATAATAACTTTCATTCCTAAAGAAATTAAAGAAAAGAACGTGAGAGCTAAAAGGTAAGTCTAACGACTAATTTCATTTACAAAACTCATAACATTCATGTCCAAAATACATAAGCATAAAGGTTTTATTCATCATACACACACAATCCAGCATGCATTTAATGTACATATACGTTAACTAATTTCAAGGCTAGTGACTATAAACTGGTTCCTATCTAGACATATGTACATGATACAAGGAGAGAGAGAGTTCGAATTCAGCCGACAACCTGTGGTCCATGTGTCTCGATGCAAAACCCTAAGCACCAAAATGTCCAATCTTATGCTTCAGTATCTAAAAAAAAATTTGCGATTTGGTGAGTCACCACTCAATGAATAAAAATAATAGTCAGATTCTTATGGCACAACCAATATAAGAATATCATCAGGATACATTACAAGTATAACAATTGACTATGTAAGTGCAAGTGCAATAGATTTATTTTTATGTTGCGAACTTGCAAGGTAAACACTGCTCTCGAGAATTCATGTGATTCAAGTGACATTTGAATTTGTTGGCCAGCATATAACAAGTGAACTATTTGATCTATAACATGTGCCAATGGGACATATTAGTCCATCTTCCATGTGATTTGCAAGTGTTTGACAAGCTGGTCATAACATGCTTTCAGTTTCATATGCAAGTGATCATAACAATGGTATACCAAGTAATCATTGAGACCATATAATTCTCACTTGACTTGTATTCATGTAAAAGGTAATAATTCAATCACATATACATGTAATAGGACATAATCACATCATAAAATTATCACACATATACACATTAGAATATACATGTAATAGGACATAATCACATTATAAAATTATCACACATATACACATTAGAATCTAATTATCGTTTTTACTCACTTTTGATGTAACTAACCTTTACGGTAGGTTTGGTTCTCTCTCTAGGGCTTCCTCAAAGTGTTGAGAACCTAATATTTGATACATACATGGTTATAATTATGCCAAAATGATTATGAATGCTTAGTATGCAACTAAGGCATAATCCATGCAAGTGGACCTAGTGTTTATGCATGTTTTTTCTTATATGGCAGCCTGACCTTGCAACACTGTCATAGAAATAATTCTAGATATTCTTGTACAAATGACATGATTCTTTTTTTAAAATAAAATAGACACATAATGATACAACATAGTCAAATTTTAAGCCAATATAAGACACACAGAAAATGGGGTGAATTTTTGAATTTTGCTCTGCTCCAATGTCATCTCAGTATGAGTATGTCTTATATTCTTAGGTATATCTACAATTGGACAAATCAAATAGCAAGTTACATAACACATAAAAAAAACATTTTTCATGTTTTACTCATTATCTAATTCAGTCTACAAAATCATCAAAACAAATGACAAATCTTAAGGTGAGCATATTTTCAACATAGTGATAATCAGTCATAATGAAGGGGCAATATCTCAACAACCATACAAAATTTGGCAACAATATTTTATAGTCATGTAGATAATATATAAATATAGAACTTTCAAGTTTAACACATCACCAAATTCCCAATATATAGCTATCAAATTCTTGGAAAAAGGAATTAAAAGATAGGTGAGGTTTTATTCGGGTACAAGGTTAGTCATTATCAATGAGCCATATCTCTTTCCACACAACATATCAATCCAAAATTATTTACAGGTGTTTATAGGGGATAAAACCTTACAATTTTCATGTTTTATACTTTGTCAAAATCATAACTTAAGGCCATCAAAATATAAGAAAACAAAAAGACTGAGGTGATTTTAGTTGGTTGTGAACCAACCCTAATGAAGGAGACATAACTCCTTATACACACCAAATCATGAAAAACTATGTCATATGAATATATATGAGGCATAAATCTATAACTTTCATCTTTTTCACTTTCTCTAATTCCTCTTATAGGATTATGAAATCGTGGGTACAAAATTCTGCTCTAACCACAAAATCAACACAATCAGCTCTTGTTCTTTTGACTTTCAACTTCCATCCAAGAGTTTTACCTCAAATACTACATAATTATCACTAACCATGCATGATTAACATGTCATAAGGGGTTAATTTCATTTGAGAAGAAGATAAATTAACTTACCTATTGTCCCATAACCAAAAAACCTTAGGCTTCCTCCTTAGGCAGCTCACTCTTCTCCCTCTTCTTCTTCTTTCCTTTCTTTCTTCCTTAGCTGCCTTTTTCTTCTGCTATACCTCATATCTAAGCTTTGTATTTTGATCCTAAAGGGTCAAAAATTCCACTTGTAAACTTATTGTAACAAGGCAAAATCATGTTGTTGCATTCGTATTGGTTGGAAGTTCACTTTCCTCTTTTAGTCCCTCTTATTCACTCCTTAAGCACCTCCATCCATCTCCTAATTCCTAGATGCTCATTATAATTTAAAATAAGCTCTATAACACCATTATTTATGATGCTATAACATGCACACAATATAAGGCAATTTGTCATGCAACTATACAAACATTCCATATATGTTCAAGTGTCCCAAATGCAACGGTGCAAGTGTCATCATTGTGCTTATCCTATTCATGTATCTAAATGATCATTTATCCAATGCATATGTTCATGTGGGATTTCAAATCATTTATGCAATGAATATATTGATGTGATAATGCTAATGAATGTGGGTGGGGATGTTACAACAAGAGTATGCAAGATTGTAAGAGGAAAAAAACCCTATTATGTGAAATACGAGGAGAGTGACATCTTTTGAGTGTAAACACATAAGGGAGTGATTTTATGAGTTTTTCTTTTATTTTACTAATAATGACAGATCCTAGTGGTGTTCCTAAATGGAAACTTTTTATAAAGAGTATGCAAGAGAAGATGGGGAACTAATGGTCAAAGTAAAGCAAATAGAAGCTAGAGAACAAAGGAACGCCTTAAAAACCACCAAATGAAATATCATGCAAGCTAGGCGTGGTAGATTAATTTAAGAGGATGATGGTGATTCTATAGATTCTAGGTTCCTACAACATGACAAGCAAGATGGCAATTTGGGTAATATAAAGATGAAAATACCTACTTTTCATGGTAAAAATAATCTCGAAGCTTATTTATCTTGGGAAAATAAGGTAGATTTTATTTTTGAATGCCATAATTATAGTGAGGATAAGAAAGTAAAACTTATTGCTATAAAATTTATTGATTATGCTCTTATATGGTGGTGGCATCAATTATGGTTCAATAGGCGTATGAATGGTGAAGATCCTATTTGTACTTGGCATGAGATGAAAAAGTGATTTGTTCCTTCTTATTATCATGAAAAGGATAATGTATAAGAGAATGCATGACGAGGTTCATTTGTGACCTGTGGTGGAAAAAGAGGCCCCTAAGGTCATAGATGAGGTACATGTAGGAGTTTATAGTCTCCACTTGAATGGGAAACTATTAGCAAAAAAAAATTTGAGATTGGGATATTATTGGACTACTATGGAATACGACTATATTTGGAAGGTTTGGAGCTATCAAAAATGTCAAGTTCATGGCAGTCTTATCAATGTGCCATCAATCGAGTTACATAATTTAACCTCACCTAGGCCATTTGTAACATAGGGCATCGATGTAATTTGAGATATTAGACCAACTTCTATAAGGAGGCATAGGTATGTTATAGTAGTAGTGGACTCTTTCTCGAAGTGGGTAGAAGTCGAAGCCTTTGGTAGGTTGGAGGCAAAGTAGATGGCTTGATTCATTGAGAAAAATCTCATATGTTGCTATAGTGTGCCATACCATGTTGTCATATATAATGGCTTCCATTTTCAAGTGAAGGTTGAGGTCATGTTGGGAAATACAACATAACCCATCATAAGTTGTCACCTTATGGGCTATAGGCTAATAGAGCAGTGGAAGTGACAAATAAGAATGTCAAAAATATTCTTACTAAGATGGTTAAAATGTGTAAGGACTAGTCTGAAAAGTTACCATTTGCCCGATTGGGTTATCAAACTACAACAATGACATCAATTGGGATGATGTCGTACTCCTTGGTATATGGGATGGTGGCAGTATTACTAATTGAGCTAGAGGTGAAGTCCTCATCTATATTAGTTAAATTTGGCATTTTTAAGTAACAATGGACGAGGAGCAGACTTGAACAACTAGCTTAGTTGGATGAGAAGAGATTGAAGGCCTTATACCATATCCAACTATATCATGCTAGGATGTTTGGACATTCAACAAGAAAATCAAGCCAAACATGATAAAAGATTAGTGATTTGATGTTGAAGGTAGTTCGACCATAGACTTATGATCTCTGAGGAAAGTTCAGATCGAACTAAGAAGGTCTTTATATTGTCAAACATATATACTCAATGGGCATGATGAAATTAGTAGATATGGATTGGAATGAATTCACTGAGCTAGTAAACTTAGATTGGTTGAAGAAGTATTTCATATGAGGAGTGAGAAAAGTAAAATAGCTTGCTAAGCTAAAACTAGAAGAAACTGATTAGGCATAAATCACGACATCAAGATAATGAGTGAATGAAAAAAAAGAAGAGCTCGCTAAGTCAAAAACCCGAAGTGCAAGTTTGGCAAAAGGTAGAGCATAAAAAACAATAAAGGTAAGTAAAAGTCGAGAGAGTACAACCGACCATTAGGGGACCATTGACAGGATAACTAGGCAACAATAAAGAAGATAGGCATGAATGAGCAAAGGATCAACAAAACTGAGGCACTAAACAATACAATTGGATAATATGTTGTGTTAATATTAAATGCAAAAATTATGCACTTAATTACATGTAATGTACAAAATGTAAAAGATTCATGTTAAGCATAATATCAAATGGAGGTACATTTGCATAATTAAAGTGAATTAGTCATACATGCTTTTGAACAAAAAGTAAATATAAAATAGTCGTTTATGTGAAAGATCATTATCTATTATTTGCTAATGTGATGCCCATAGCCCTAAATGTCACACAACCATGCCATGTAATCTGCATCATCATTAAGTTGAAAGTATCAACTGGTGTAGAAGTCATAGATATGGAGGCTGGTTCATGTAGCCTCAACTATATCCAAGAAGTGCTAAGATAAGGGACCTTTTACAAATGAAAGGAGGAACTATACCTCAAACTAAGGAGTGTTGAATTGGCGACGCACGTAAGTTGGATAATAAAATGTGCCTAAAGCCAAGATAAGAAGAATGACATAATCCCTATAAGTCCTTAAGGTAACATGCAACATATTCCATTATAAGCAGCTCTAATGGATATCAGTGGTAGTAATGTGATACATCCACTCGGCCCACTCGACAATAGTCATAATGAGTCTCATTAGGCGACAGTTTAAATGATGTTGTGGGTAATAAAGCCTCGCATCCATGGTTAGGGCAACCAATAGTCCTAATATCATTTGTAGCTATATTTGAAAAAAAAAAAGAAAAAAAAAGGAAAAATAAGTTATGTTTGTTAGGTTGAAAACCTGAAAGGGCAATCTAAGCAAAAATGAGTAGCTCACTGGATTGAAAACCTGTAAGGGTGGTTTAAGCAAAAATTAAGGCAATAAAATATAATAATAATAAAAAATAAGAGAAAGAAAAGTAAGCAAAAATTATAAGAAAAGATACTGCAAGAGGAATTCTTACTTAAAGCAATAACAAGCTCCACATAAAAGAATATCTAACACCAAGAGTTATTTTGTTGAGTCTTACAATGGTCTCACCTAAGATTGTTGGTATATCCTTGACATAGCTTCCTCTAAGAGTGGTCAAATTTACAAATCTATCCATTCATTCACCTTCAGTAGCAAATACTTACCCATCAGAATGGCTGCCACAATATGAGCCTGAGTCGCATGACCTCTAAAAGGGAAGATAGTGATAAAAAGAGCCATGAGGATCTTCTCCTTGCCCCAAGTATATTTGGGTACATCCAGTTGAGGTAACACATTCCAGTTTGCAACCATGATGCGACAGTCAAGAATGGCACCAAACTCCTTTAACAGGGGGCAGATCTTTATATTCCTGAAGTGAAAGGTATGGATGGTGGAATCCCATAAATCATAGGATGCCTATAGGAAGTGCACATCAAGACAAACAAAAGAAAGGTAACGAAGAGTTAAAAGACTCGCACATGGTCGGTCAGGCCAGATTTGGGATGGGACAAACCTTAGAAAGGTTTTTGACATGGTTTTGGGGTTAGACTTATATATGTGAGGAGTAGATTTAGAATGGGTATTTATAGAAGAAGTTAAGGCTAGTAGGTCTATACAGCCCTTGACCAGGTCTACATAACCATCCAACAAGGCTATACAACCTTCAATTTATAGGAAAACTAAAGCAACCTCTCTTTTATACTTTGGGCCTAAAATGATACTTATACCTATTTTGAAAATAATACATTTAAAAGAATGATAACACACATTCAAATATGCAAAATCAGAGGACAAAATCATGTTTCTAGACTAAAAACTTAGAATATTAAAATTTGACAAAAAAACAGAGGTAGGATCACCTCAGACTATCTTAGAAAGTCTTGGAACCTAAGTAAGCAACCAAAATTAGGTTTTCCAAGTAGCCCAGTAAAATTGTACAACTACGAATATCAACTAAAGAGCATTATATTATAATGAAAGGAAAAGAATAAATGTCTCTAGGGTTCAACTATCTCCGCCTTTAGAGGGAGTCGCCTCATAATTACCCATGTTCTGTAGCTGCCTGAGCTAAGATCTCAATATTTCCATCTACCTCTGCCAAATGTTGATCCTTCTTCTTTGATCTCACGGTTCAGGCACTAGACCATCTTCTACAAAAAAAACGTGAAGGTTAGGATGAGTAGGACATAAAACACAAATCATAAACATGTATACATGTATTGCATTTATTTCTATTGTATCTATTTTTCTAATTAACCTATATAAAAACATGTTTGTTGCATTATGATCCTCTTCAAAGTAATGATCAAATCAACCATAGCCTTAACTTAGACACGAAAAATCTATAAAGAGGGAAAATAGAGCATCCTTACAATAAAGCTTGTGTCAAAGTCAATTTATATTGAAATAAGGAAGAAAATACTCATGTGGGTAATCTCGATAGGCTCAAATGTGTAGGGTGATCAAGTGATCTGCAATGATATCATGGAGCATGTCAGTGAAGTCATACAAGACTCCATTAAACTGTTTACTAGGGAGGCCATATCACCTACTATTATGAGCTCCACACTTTCTAAAATAGACCCATGTGCCCATTTGCATCCTCAAGCAATAATAACACTAGATGAATAAGCAGAAGCAATAGATCTTTGACTAGCCTACGTAGTGGTACCCTAACCCCCATGTTGAAAGATGACCCCCTCGTCAACTGCATGTCGAAGAATGCTCAAATGGTTGCCTTTGACAAAGGGAGACTCCCAACTAGTGCTTTAATCATCTAATATCTATAAGGAGTTTTGTTAAAAGTCAATTGCTCCCTTAGTGAGTAGTGTAATACCATAATAAGCTCCTTACCTTTTAAATCCCTCATCCAGAACATGCTCACGGGTGGATGCTAGGGGACAGGTTAGACATTTAGGCCTTCGCACTAGCAAAAAATACACTTACCTAGGTGCCATTCCCTAATAGAGGACCCCACCATTAGATGATGATAGAAGGAGATGGCCCTTGACTCTACCAGTCCAGTGGCCATATCTTTATAAGACCTCTCTAATCGAGGTGCAACTATAATAAAATCAAGACCACTATAAGTATAAAACAAAATAATGGAAGTGGATAATCACGACTCTCATAACTTTATCTGTGCAGGAGAACATACATAGTTAAGAGTAATTGTGTTCAACCAGGTGCACTTGTGAATAATAGGGGACTCTGAGTAAACCACACACTCCATTATGAAAAGCAAGGGTAGCCATCCTTTGCATCAGCCTTGGGATTAATCCCCTGTAGTAAGCTTAGCTTAACACCCCATTATTATCAACCATTATGGCATAAGCCCCTAAAATGACAGTATAAGACTAAAACATAAAAGCAAGACAATAAGTTAAAAGATACACAGAATCACGACCCTTCAAGTGCTACACATGTACCCCATGCCTTGAGAATACCGATCTAAGTATCAGTATAGATACGCTAACGCTGTAAAATCCTAATCAAAGCATTGAAGCTGACCTAGATCCTTTAGCATTGGTGCAAGGTAAAGCTCGGCTACGTCAAAGGCATTTTAGAAAATGACCCTCGATAGAGCATTTAAAAGGAAACATCTCATCTATTGGTCAATCACCTTATCATAATTGTCATCAGTGACACAGAGTGTGATCACTTGAATGTTATACCTCGACACGACCTTGCTTCCTTTGAGTTAAGGAACTTATCTCAGGGCTCTCAATAGGTAGTCCTACTTGTGCACTCTGAATCTATGGTCAAAGGGATACTCACGAAGTGCAGCTCGATCAATAAGGTGAAGTCCCTGCGCATAATCTTCACCTCACCAATCAAGGATAAATGGAAGGTATGAGTTGTATCCATCCATCGCTCTGGGAGTGCAAGTGGCATCACTGAATCGATCTTTGGTGCCTCCTTTGGTAGAATCTGTAGGAAATTCTAGGACCCAGTCCACTGCAAACAGGTCATGACTTGGGGATGGAGAGTGCAAACCCACTCCGCAGTAGGACCTATAACCCTGCTCCCTTCTCAAAGTCAACAATCCCTTGCAAGAGAAATAAAAGGAATAACTTATGATATATATATATATCAGAGGATGAAAGAGTCAGATAAGTTCGAATTCAAGGGTAGAAAAATAACAAATCCTAGTCACAACGATTTAATTGCAATTTTTGAGGAAATCATGAAAATAATTTCCTAAAAAAATTTCAATCAACATCCATAAATAGAAAATTGAAAGATCGATAAGTCAGTAGGATGGTTAAGTATATTATTTATAATCTTAGGTATGTACCCTAATTTTTTATAAGTTATTACTAATTAATTTTAACCGTTCTTTATACAGATCACAAAATAATTCCCAACTGCATAAGAATCGAGAAAATCAACTAAAGTAGTAGGCAAAAGATAAAATTATGTTGAAAGTAAGAGTGAGTATCTTAGAAGTCATCTCTAATTATTTTGTAAGCTAAACTAATGTTTGCAGACAAAAAGGGAATATAAGGGCAGCACTTAAAACTTATAATAACAAGATAGATAATGAATAAATAAATAAAATAAAGCGAAAAAGAAAGCCTACCACTCTCAAGGCAGCTCCTGTAAGGTGGGAGGATGTGTTGTACACTATCGATGTGTTGTCAGCCGAAGGAAAACCAAGTAGGATCATCTTCATAGTCATTCCCTTTAGTGGGCTCACCAGTGCAACCCCATTGGGATTGTAACTACTATAGGGCCTCTAATAAAATGATATCCTCATCAGGGAACTCCTCTTGGACATCAAACATCTTATCATCACTATATTCAACTATGATGAACTCCCAAAAATCAAAGGGCAAACCTTAGAGATAAGTCCAAAGCTTTGAGAGAGAAAAAGAAGAGGGAAAGAAGAGGAATAATGTGAATGAAGTGAGTTGCTTTCGACGAGCATTATATAATGGACCTGGGCTATACAACCCAAGTTGGTTTGTACATATTACTCAATCTATACAGACTAGATCATGGTATGTACAAACCTCTTAAGGCAAACAAGCCTAAGATGGGCCTTATGAGCCCACCTCACCTGCTAACCCTTTTGACCCCATTCCTCATAGCCTAGTTTCAAGCCCAATTACGATCAAATTAACAAAATACCTCTAGCTTCCTTTTGAGACCAATTATAACCAAATTACTAAAATAGTCCTAGCCTCTTTTCAAGCCTAATTATAACTAAATCACCAAAATATCCTTAGTTACCTAAAGAGCCCTAGAGCAATCAAATTACCAAAAGAGCCTCAAAGCAGTCCATTTACCTAGATACGTTAACCTCCCAAGAAACCCAAAGGTGCCAGTCTAATAGCCCATATCATCAAGTAAATTACTAAAACAACCCTTGCCTACATTAAGGCCTACCAAGTACAAATGAACGCATCAATTTGCCTGACCGTTCTCAAACATTCCTTAAAGCCAAGATATAGGGGAAATTACCAAGATGTCCTTATTGCATTCAGAGGACCTAGAGAATGCTTTAAGCTTCTTTATTTAAATGAAATTACCAAAATGTCTTTCAATAAAAAGCTTAACACTCTCTAAAGCCTCAAAATTATTCTCAAGGAAAACATTTCCTTTCAGAAATGTCTAAACCCACAAAAATAGTTCTTGAAATGTTAGGATCAAAGCCTATTACCATGAGAAGAGAATGAAATAGGACAACCAAAAGGACTAAGAAGATATCAATTTAGTTTGAGAGTGCTAGAAAAGCCCGAATGACACAAGAACCATAAAGTGGGTGGACACCTCTAAGCCAAAACCATAAGTCAGAAGAGAGAAGATTCAAGAACATTAACGGCTGCAAGAAGCTAATTACTAAATGCAAAACACTAGTACTTGCTAGATAACTGCCAAAACTACTTCAGGGCTTGTTAGAAAGCCATTGAAGCATACAAGAAACCTAATGTCTGCTAGAAAGCTATTAAAGCATACAAAACATTAGTAGCTACTAGATAGCTGCTACAACAACTTCAGTGTCTACTAGAAAGTGGTTAAAGCATATAAGAAACCTAATGCATGCTAGAAAGCTATCAAAGCATACAAAACACTAATACCTACTAAATAGCTGCTAGAACCACTTTAGGGCATGCTAGAAACCTGCTAAGTAGCTTTTATAACCACTTTAGGGCTTACCATAAATTTTTTTAAATAGTTGTTAGAACCGCTTCAATGCCTACATGAAAGTTGCTAAAGCATACAAGAAACCTAGTGCTTGCTAGTAAGTCATTTAAGCATACAAAAATATTAGTACTTGCTAAATAGCTACCATAATCACTTAAGTGCATGCTAGAAAGCCACTGAAGCAAACAAGAAATCTAGTACCTACTATAAAACTATTGAAACATGTAAGGACACCTGATGCCTACTAAAAAGTTGTTGGAACAAGCTTTAGTACTTGCTCTAGGAGCTGCTAAAGACCTATATCCTTTGGTATCCTTACTAATGTTTACATTCCTTACTTTGCTTTATTGAGACTTATTTAAATAGTCATTTCTCAAATGTCGTTTTTCATGCCCTACAAAGTAGGGTGTAAATTATAAGCATTAGATTTTGGACCTTTGGAAGTAGAGCCTGATGATGTGAATCACTGGATACATCCTTAGAATACAAAAGGAATTACCAAAGAAAAGGATAAAAGTCTTAGGAAATCTTAGAAAAGCTTAAAGCCAAGCCCATAACCATAGCCCAAGTTGTCAGCTTAAGCATATGGGCTATGTAACCTAATAATTAAGGTTGTACAACCTACATATAGGGTAGCATAACCCTCTCCTAAACCCTAGCACTTGGAATCTTTTAGAATGGTCCCCCCTTTAACCCTAAGGCTATATAGTCCTGACAGATGGATGTACAACCCTTTTTTGGTTATATAACCTATGTGTATACCCTAATTTCAGTAGATTCATCTCCCTATCTAAGATTGAATATGCCTATAGTGCAACCAAAAAATTATAAGGTTTGGTGCACTCATCCATCACCTATAAATACCCTTTCCATTGGAAGAGAGAAAGAGGCTTAGAGTACCTTAACAAAATTCAGCCAAAATTTACTTTCAAACTTAACACAGATACCTCAAACCCTAACTCACCTTAACTCATTCTATGGTAGAACAAAGCCTTAATCTTACATCTCTTATGCATTTCTTAGTATTTTGGAGGATATTGGATACATTGTGTGTCTCTAAAGGTAAAAGAACATCAATGAAGGCATTTAAAACCTTTATTTCCTTCTTCTTCTTTCCCCTTTTCTTTTCCTTTTTATTTTCAAATATAAAGGCAACATCACCTTAAGGAATAATAAGCAATACAAAATAAGTATAAGTAAAAATGCAAAGGTCATAACAAAAAAAAATAATGATCCAAAGAGAACAAACAAAATGTCATAGAAAAGTATTTCTAATTGAAAGTTCATTAATAACAAAATTACGAGTGCACAAAGATATTATAAGATTATACAAATTCGCAAGAGCCACATGCATTTCATCCATAGTGTATAAACTAAAATTATTTAAAGCTAACCTAAGTGTTCATGTACATGTAAAGGGAATTAAGAATAAATCAATAAGGGCAATAATGGAAACTAAAAAAGTAAAGGAAAGAAAATATCATCTCATCTAAAGTAGCACTAAAGAAGTAAGAAGCAGGATCATACACTATGGAATTGTAAGCCTCGATTTAAGAACCTTATGAAAGGTCTTTGAGTGCTTGTACCTTAAGAGAGAGGCTAAGCAAATCTATATTTAGTGATTAAAGCCACCAACTCATCAATTGGGGGCTAATCAACATAGAGAAATCAACAACAGTATCTTAAAAATCAAAAGCAAGGTATCATCATGAGCCATAGCATCAAAATTTAAAGAAGGAAAGTTTAAAAGCTAAAAGGAAAGTTAAGAGAAAAGATAAGAGAGTAAGACAAAGATGAAGATAAGTTGAAAAATGAAGTGTTTTGGCCATTTGTAAGTATATATAGGGACAATTTATTTATACAAAAAACTACTTGGTATGTACAAATAAATAAAGGGCCCTTTTACATTATTATAAATTTTCTCTTGATACCCACTACTTCTTTTATTAGTTATTTGTACAAACAATATGTGCAATAGAAAAAGATAGAGGAAAATAAAAGAAAGAAAAACATAAAAAGAAAAAGAAAAAGAAAAAGAAAAAGAAAAAGAAGAAGAAAAATAAAAAGAAAAGAAAAAAAGAAAAGAAAAAGGAAAGGAAAAGGAAAAGAAAGAAAAAGAGAAAGGAGAAAAGAAAAGTAGAAAGAAAAGGAAAAACAAAAAAAAAGAAGAAAAAAAAAGAATTAAAAGAAAGGAAGTAAGAAAAAAATTAGAAAATCAAGAAAATAAAAAAGATACCAATCATGAATACTTAAGGGCAAAACCTAATGAAACTAAAAGTATGTTTGAAGCTACTACTAAAGAGAAACCTAGAGAATTTGAGAAAATTTAGAAGAGCACTAGAAGTAAAAAATAGGAGAAAATCAAAAGTATAAAAAAAAAAAAAAAAGGGATACTATAAGGTATGCTATAAGGTGGCATAGGATATGTCAAAAGGATAAAACTCATAAAGACACCAGAGGATAATAATTGAAATATTAAGTTAAGGAAATATAATGAAAACACAAGTTCATCCTAATACTTACTAGAAGAGTTGTTGAAGTACAAAGTCAACCCCAATACACTACAAGAAATTTAGTGTCTTAAAATAAAATAATTTACCACAATATGTATTAAATTTGTTGCCATGAACCTATAATGATAAAATTGATTTATCACTATGTTCATCAAAACAACCTCATCTCAATATGTATGTTGTGACAATTTATGTTTTTATCACAATAGCATATAACTTTTGTGACGAATATATTTATCACAATAAAATATATTTATAGTGATAAAATTATTTTTATAACAAATGAATTTAGCACAAAATTTATAACCATTATAGTGATACATTTTTTTTTATGGCAAACAAATTTGTCACAAAATCCATAATCATTTTAACGTAATATATCTTATCACACCTCTAACTTATGACTTGACCTTATAGCTTCTACACATATTGGTGGTTGACATGATTTTAAGTGTTAACTTACTCTTATGTTGAAATTGTGTGGATCAAAGTGCTTCCCAATGGTCACCCATGTAACCACCATTTTCATTTACAAAACTCATAGCATTCATATTCAAAAATACATATGCATAAAGGTGTTATTATCATACATACACAATCTAACATGTATTTAATATACATATATGTTAACTAATGTTCAAGGCTAGTGACTATAAACTGGTTCCTATCTAGATGTATGTACATGACACAAAGAGAGAGAGAGTTGGAATTCAGCCAACGACCTATGGTCCATGTGTCTTGATGCAAAACCCTAAGCACCAAAATGTCCAATCTTATGCTTTAGTATCTGAAAAAAATTTTGCGATTTAGTGAGTCGCGACTCAATGAATAAAAACAATTGTCAGATTCTTATGGCATAACCAATATAAGAATATCATCAGGATACATTACAAGTATAACAATTGTCTATTTAAGTGCAATTGCAAAAGATTTATTTTTGTTGTGACATTACAGGGCAAACACTGCTCCCGAGAATTCATGTGATTCAAGTGATAGTGGATTTTGCTGGCCAACATATAACAGGTGAACCATTTGATCCATAACAAGTGCCAATGGGACATATAGTCCATCTTCCATATGATTTGCAAGTGTTTGACAAACCGATCACAATATCCTTTTAGTTCTAGATGCAAGTGTTCATAACAATGGTATACCAAGTAATGGTATACCAAGTAATCATTAAGACCATATAATTCTTGCTTGACTTGTATTCATATGTAAAAGGTAACAATTCATCACATAAACATGTAATAGGACATAATCACATCATAAAATTATTACACATATACACATTAGAATTTAATTATCGTTTTTACTCATCTTTTGATGTAACCAACCTTTATAGTAGCTTTAGTTCTCTCTCTAGGGTTTCCTTAAAGTATTGAGATCCTAACATTTGATACATACATGGTTATAAGTATGCCAAAATGATAATGAATGCTTAGTATGCAACTATGGCATGATCCATGCAAGTGGACCTAGTGTTTATGCATATTTTTCCATATATGGCAGCCTGTGCTTGCTATACTCTCATAGCAATAATTCTAGATATAATTATCCAAATGACTTGATTATTTTTTCTAAATAAACTATACATATAATGATACAACATATTCAAATTTCAAGCCAATATAAAGCACATAGAAAATGGGGTGAATTTTTTAATTTTGAACTATTTTAATGTCATCTTAGTCTGAGTAGGTCTTACATTCTTGGGTATATCTCAAATTGTACAAATAAAATTGAAAAATTGATTTACCAGTAGTTACACAACATATAAAGGAACATTTTTCATGTTTTAGTAATTGTCTAATTCAGTGTATTAAATCAACAAAATAAATGCCCAATCTCAGGGTGAGCAGATTTTCGACATGGTGATACTCAGTCATAATGAAAGGGCAATATCTCAACAACCATATCAAATTTGGCAACAATATTTTACATTAATGAAGATAATATATAAATATACAACTTTTAAGTTTAACACATCACAAAATTCTTAATCTATGGCTATCAAATTCTTGGAAAATAGAATTAAAAGACATGTGAGGTTTAATCAGGGAACAGGGTCAGTCACAATCAATGAGCTATAACTCTATCCACACAAAAAATAAATCTAAGATGCTTTACAGGAGTTTATAAGGGATATAACCATACAAGTTTCATGTTTTACACTTTGTCAAAATCAGAACATAAGGCCATCAAAATATAAGAAAACAAAAAGACTAAGGTGATTTCGATTGGTTGTGAACTAGCCCCAATGAAGGAGCCGTAACTCCTCACACACATCAAATCAAGAAAAATTGTTTCATATGCATTTATATGAGGCATAAGGCTGCAACTTTCATATTTTGAACTTTCTCTAGTTCCTCTTTTAGGGTTATGGAATCGTGGGTACAAAAATCTGCTCTAGCAACAAAATCAACACAATCAGCTTTTGTTCTTTTGAATTTCAACTTCCATCCAAGAGTTCTACCTCAAACACTCCATAGTTCTCACTAACCATGTATGATTAACATGTCATGAAGGGTTAATTTCATTGGAGAAGAAGATAAATTAACTTACCTATTGTCCTAGAACTAGAAAACCTTAGGCTTCCTCCTTAGGCAGCTCGCTCTTCTCCCTCTCCTCCTTCTTCTTCTTCTTCTTCTTTCCTTTCTTTCTTCCTTAGTTCTCGCTTTCTTCTATTGTACCTCACATCTAAGCTCTGTATTCTGATCTTAAAGAGTCAAAAATTCCACTTGTAAACCTATTGTAACAAGACAAAATCATGGTGTTGCATTCCTATTGGTTGGAAGTTCACTTTTCTCTATTAGTCCCTTTTCTTCACTCTTAAACACCTCCATCCATCTCCTAATTCCTAGATGCTCCTTATATTTTAAAATAAACTCTATAACACCATTATTTATGATGCTATAACATGCACACAATATAAAATAATTTGTCATGCAACCATACAAACATTACATATATGTTCAAGTGTCCCAAATGCAATGGTGCATATGTCATCATTATGCTTATCCAATTAACGTATCTAACTGAACATTTATCCAATGCATATGTTCATGTGGGATTTCATATCATTTAAGCAATGAATATGTTCATGTGATAATGCCAATGAATGTGGATGGGGATGTTACAACTCATCTTTAAATTTCTCAATAGTCAACATATTTAGTTGTAGAGTTTTGAAGTATAGTTGTTCATATCCTTCTAAAGCCAATTGATAATCATAATGTCGATTTTACGTTTATGTTATATATTTAACTATGCCTTGTACAATAGTCATTCCTTAAATATCGTTTTTCATCCTATAAAGTAGGAGGCAAACTATGAACACTAGATTTTTTATTGTTAGGTGCGAGCCTGATGAGAAATTATTTAAATCCATCCTTAAAAGGGTGGAGGAAATAATGCATTAGAAGGGGCAAATGCATAAAAAAATCTTAAATTAAACCTACCTCTCGAACACTTCATGCTAAAAGAGCCTAAATAAGGATTGAAGATGTGGTTTGTACATCTAAATTAATTAGCTACACAACCAACTTGATGGTTTGTACATATAACTAATGATATATATAAATAACTTTTAATAGGCCAAACAATAAGAAGCTTCTAGAATAATAATTAGCCATGCCTAGATGGCTAGATATACAATTTTTGTTATGTATAAATAACTTTCATAGCCTAAATTCTAGAATATTCATTAATCTTATTCTTAGAAAATAAGAGAGATGAAGAGATAGGGTGCAATTTGTGACACATAGTTGCACCCCCTTCCCCTCTATTAATATCCCTCCCCTCCCCCCTATCCCTCAATTTGGAGGGGAGGGAATCTAAGGAGAAACGCTATAGAGAACCTATCAAACTAAAAACTCAACCCTAATTAGCCTTCTCATAGAAAACCAAAGCACCATAAACCTAGTTAAAGTTATTCAAAGGTAAAAGCCAAGCCTACCTTCTATTTATCATTATTTTTTCACATTTTTTGAGAGATTCTTACATTTTCAATGCCTTTGAGGACTAAGAGTTAAACCTCTTACCATACTAGACCTTTGTTCCCTTGCCCCATCATCTTCTTCTTTGCATTTTTCTCTTTTCAATTTTTGCTTAAAATAAACTTAGTGGTCTTTACAAATACCTAGTATTATCTATGTACAGACCACAAGCTAGTTTGTATAAACCACATATACTATTTACATGCACTATTCATAGTTTGCCTATTTATTATCTTCCTTTGTGATTTTTTGTTTCTTTTTCATTTCTTAATCTTAATAATAGAAGGAATTGGGTAGGTTGCAACAATCAATAACCCCTCATCCATCATGTTTAAGCTAGATTTCAAAAATAAACTTAGTTTAGTTGTCCGATCCATATTCTCTATGTTATGCTTATCTTGTTTTCCTATCATTTTCTGCATGGATGTGAAGGAAAGAGATAGGAAAAGGCCCATGAAGCCAATGATCCTTGATTACCTTTTATTTTATGGATGTTTATTGTGTTTATTTGAGTATTTTATTGCTTTGTCTCTCACAATCTTGAAGAAGGCTTGGTTAGCCCTCTACATGGCTAATTTAGCCCTTTCACCACTTTTATAGCAAAAATTGTAGATATATTTCACTTGGAGAGGTTCCTAACATCAAGGATCCTAATTAATGAACCTAAGCATGCTACTTATTTTATTTTATTTTATTTTATCATTTTGATGTATTGCTAGTCTTCCAATTTTAGCTTACAACATAGCCATGTAAATGGCTAGGAATGCTTCTTATGTTGCTCTTTGCACATCCAACACACCTAAGGTAGTTTGAGAGAGGATCTTAGGACCCCTATGACCTTATAATTTAGCTCTGCATTCTGTCTAATTGTATTTTATGCTTTAATTTAGTTGATTTTCACTCTATGCATATTTATGATGCATATTTATGTCATTAATAAATATTATGATCCATTGCATGTCATTTGAGCATGATATGATGTTTAATGAAGTAGCATAGGACCTTGATTTGCCCTTTACAAGATTAATAATGATGGATGTTCAAGGGTAAGCGATCTAAGTGTTCTTAAGGCAAGGTGAGTTGGCATATTTTCAATCTTAAGTTCATTTAATTGAATTTGGGGTTATTTTCTTTTGTACTCCATTATATATCATAAGGACTAATTTGTGTTTAGTTTTGTAAGTTAGAAGGTCAATTATTGCATATTTAAATGTTCATTCAATTATTCCTCCTTTATTCTTAATAATATACCTCCATCCTAATAGTGAATGCTTGTATTCTTTGAATGTTGTGAATATGCGAACACATAATAGATTTATGGTTAGGACAATTTAAAATGGACTAAGTAATCAATATGGATAAAAATTATGAATGAGAACTAAAGATACTCGATGGGTGAACAACAAGTCTAGGTGATTTGTAGTGCCTTCATACCTAGTTTTTAAAGTTGATATCTGATAGGGTAAAGATGGGTTAGGCCTTCTAATTGAACTAAGTTTGTCCTAAACAAATTTAGGTGGCAACTTTAGTCAAGTTTCTAGGGTAACACCAAAATATCACTCCTTATTACCTTACTTTTGGCCATTTGATCTCCAAAGGGATTGTACCTATCAAGAGACCCTCTTAAGGATCCCCTAATGATCCCTTTGCATACCATCAATTGAGGTTATAGTAATATATGACCCTCCCACTTTTTTTACTCCTCGATGCTCGATAAAAGGTTAAAAGTTGCAAGTAAGATTTCACTCATTTGAGTGCAACCACAAAACTCATAAAATGAGGTGTTCATAATATGATCCACCCTAGTACTTATTAGGGAGCTACTAAAAGTTGAATTTGCAACCTTGATACTCATTAATGATTGTTAAAAGCTTACCTTGGTATCTATTGAGTGTTGTTAAGGATATGATCCATCCTAAAACCTACTAGAGGGCTATTAGAAGTTGAACGCAACCTTTGTACCTACTGAGAGCTACCAAGAGGCTACCGTAGTAACTACTGAGAGCTGCTTAGTATAAATTCACCTCCTTTATTCTATATGAATACATCACCTCTTATGAGGTGGAGAGAGATCAAAATTTCCTACCAAAATGCTATTAAAATGAATACCTAAAATGCTAAAGAGCACCTTTCTACATAAAAAGCTCAAGGCCTCCCAAATACAACACCGAAGTTTAAGGATTGAACTAAGCTAAGCCCCATTTTGACATTGAAATCATTTTACGAATTGAACTAAGCTAAACACCATTTTAACATTGAAATCATTACTTTTTAGAGAAGAATACACCATTCTAAGTACCTCTAAGGGTAAAAAAGCTAACCACTAGGCCATTGCAGGGGCTTTTTGTCTCTTTTTTCCTTTTCTCTCTCTTTTTTTTTTCTTATTTTCATTTTCTGCCAGCAGCAAGCTCAATGGTTTTAGAGACAACTAAATATCTGCATAGATAATTGAGTGGTTTGTACAAACATCTTAGTTGTCTATATAGACATTATTCAATACACATGGGCATTGTTCATAGTAAGTGCATTCTCCTTTTTTATTCAAATTTTTGGCATTCTTTATTAACTTTCAATCTTAGAAATGGGAAAAATAAGGTAAACTATGATAACCAAATATCTCCATTCCCATTTTTGGATATTAAAAACCATATTTTGAGTCCATTTTGTGTGGAAGCTTCAAACTTGTCTTTAAGCTATATATTTGCTTCCTTTAGGGATCTTCCTCGTATTTATATGTGGAAAAAGTGATGGGGAGAGTTTGTAGCAATTGAATACCCTTAATCTTCTTTTATTTACTACTCATTAATGTTTATTTTTTGTTTTACCTTAAATCACACATATAATAGTTATTTTCATCTTTTATATGCCATTTATGTCATGTTCTTTCACTTAGATGGTTTATGTTTTAGGCAACATCCAATATGCACATTTCACACCATGTCCATCATATTTTAGTCATTTTAGATGCTAATTAGATGTTCCATATCATTCATAATATATTGGGTAGGGTTTTATTACTTTTACTTTGATGCTTTTAGGGTAGTGATCCCTCCCCCTTTCTTATGGCTATGCTTGACACTAACTTGCGTACTTTTGTGGCAGGTTTTGGAGCTTGAGACTTGTTCATTATCATTTGAAATTACATATGTATGACAACCCCACATGCTTACATGTCCCCATCCCTTAAGTGAATATGTGTATGTATTTGATTTAATGTAGTTAAATGAATGTTGCCTACATAAATGATTAAGACCATGTAAGTATGGATTAATTATATTATTATATAATTAATATTTGATTATCTATATTCATTATATTTATATTGAAATTTTAATTAATTTTTATTCTAATTAATTAAATAATTAAATGTAAATTGACATTTTTAATTGTAATTAATATTTTAATATTAATATATTTTATATATTTTATTTTTTTATATATTTTATTTGTATATTATATATTATACATTAATTACATATATTATATTATATATTATTTTTTATCATATTTTATTATTTTTATTATATTTACTATGTTATTATTTAATATTTTATTTTGTTATTATTTATATCTTTATATTATATTATTATTATATTATATTTGAACAATAAATTTCTAAAGGCTAGGTCCCTTAATTTGAGCGATTTAGGAGTGTCTAACCTCTTTTCGAAGTCAAAATCGATTAAAATTCATTGAATGAAATTGCTTTGGTCATCCAAACTCTAAAATGCATTTGTTATATTCATGCATCATTAATTATATGTATACGGTAACTATGCTAAATAAGGAATTTAAATATGAAATAATGTGCATTGATATGCTAGATGAAGGAGTATGATGCCATGATGTTGTTATTGTATAAATGTTATATGATGTTATGGATTACATTAATTGATAATATAGTTCATGATCGATCATGAGAATGATGATGATGATATATTTATGCATGTTTTGGCTTGAATTAGTATGGCATAACTCCTTAAGCTCTAGATAGTAAGAAACAAGGTTAGCTCAAGTTAGCATGAAATAACTACTCGAGCCTAAGTATAGGATAAGGCACATTGAGAAAATGAGTTAATTGTATTTTATGATGAAAAATTCAATGATTCAAGTTACCATCATATGTTATGATATCATATATGAAATGTTATGTTATATGCCATATATATGAGAATGTATAACAAATGGATGATCACAAAAAAAAAATGTTGTACAAATTAATGTGTATAATACTAATTTTATATGATAGTATAACTATTCGCTTCTTTTTTTTTTTTTCAAAACTCACCCACCACAATCATGATATATTTTGTGATTGTTTGTTTCTATAAGAGAGAAGATCAAGACAGAAGTTGATTATTTGCTTGCACTTTATTTTGTTCATTGTCATAAAATATATTTAATTAAATTCATGAAGTAAAAGATATGTAATTATTAAGGATTCTAAAACAATGTTAAGTTTCAATCTTATATATTCTTAGTTTGTTTTCATATGGTTACATTTAAGTATTAATTGTGCATAAGTCTATATTACATGTATGCTTAAGTTAAGTGTTTGGTGCATAATTTATATATAATTCATAATAAATTCCATTCAAATATTAATGTTATTATGTTAATTTTGCATGTGGAAAGGATTAAAGGAAATAAATTTATGTTTTGTGGTTTTAAAAGGAGGGAAGTGGATAACAAGCATGGAAGAAGCCATGATAGTTTCATATTCTTAATTATTGAGCACTACTTGGTATGTTGGGAATATCTCCCTCTATAAGCTCCAAATGAGGTGATTCAAAATCTATTGGAAATATAAGACATAGGGTTATAACTTTTATGTTTTGCACTTGAGCCAATTCATCCATCTTTAGGTTAAAAAATGAGTTGCAAGAAAGCACATCTGTGATGCATCACCATGCACCCAAGAAAGCAAGTTTGGCATAACATTTTCAAAATGGAAGGCCTCAAAGCATAGTCGTGTACCACTAGAAACCCTAAACACATAAATTTTAAAGGCCTTGAAACTCTTCCTTTTCCAATCCGTATGTTTCTTACTTAAAGGCAAAACCCTATGAATTTGGAACATTTAAGGCATCAAATAACCATCCAAAATGCAAAGAAATAAATCAATTAATGGTTTAAGAGCAAAGAAGAGTAAGAAGGCAATCATTTAAGAGTTTAAAGGATTGAAGTGTATGACTTCAAATATCATTAGTTTGATTATTTCTTCTTTTCTTTCTTCCATTATGAGCTAATTTCATTGTGTTGATGTTATAAATGGATCTTGTTTGACTCATATTGGTTTTCCTTAATCAAAGTCTTCTTGATTTCTTTCATTATTTATGCTAGCAATTGTTGAGTGCTTCATGTTTGATTAACTGACCATTAATGATCTTAATTCCATGAATTGACAATGAAGACATGCTTTTCATAAAATAGATCCTTCGATAATTCCCTTATTTTATTATTGAGTTGAGAAACCTTAACAAACCATTGCTATAATTGGAATCTTATTTTGTAAGGCAATTGCATGATGTTTAACTTTTGAGATAAGAAACCTTTAGCTTAACATGTTCTTGTATATCAATTTCTACTTGAAGGGGTCTAAATGATTAACGTAGTTACTCCATACTAACACTTGATGAATGAACAAATTAGACAAGGATTAAGAATCTGTTAGAAAGTCACCAGGTGAAGTTGAATCCCTAGCTAACTTTTTATATTGATTATTTTCTTTGCAATTACTTTGTTTATGTTTTACTTAATTTTAATTCTTAGTTTAAACCTTCTTTTATATTGGATTTCTATATAATACAAAAAACAAGACACTTGATACTTAATCCCAATCCTCATGGGAAGGATATTTGTACTCTTGTACACTTTATTATTTGATGACCTGTGCACTTATAGTTTAAGAGGTTATTTATATAGCACTAACCTGTCATCAAGTCTTTTGTGCTGTTTCTTGGGATCAACAACATTAATACTATTCAATTATTTCTATATCAATATAGAATTTTCTTTCTATTTTTATATAGTTTGTGTTTTTCGTTCTTTTTTTCTTGAATATAATTAGAACTTCATAATATTGATACACTCAAGGAATTGCAAGCTAAGGTATCTATCTTCACTAAATAAATAAATTTCATGACTTCTAATATGGTTTCTTTTTTTGTATGTGGTATGTGAATTATGTGGGGAGATTGGTCATAGAAGCATAACTTGTCAAATGATGAATTCTTTTACACATGGTCAGGTAAGTTATATTGGGAATTTCAATCACCAATCCTAATATCCTTATTATAATACTTACAATTTTGGTTATAAGACCACCTTTCCTTTTCTTGGTCAAATGATAATTATTTGAAACCCAATCTTCAAACTCTTCTTATTTTTTTTATCAACAACCAATCTACGAACCCCAAGAGGAAAAGTCTAACCTAAAAAACCAATTAGAGAATTTCATCACCAAATTTGAAGCTAGATTAGAAAACCAATTTGAGATGATAGGAATATTAGATGCACAACTAGAAAACTATTCTTCCTCCTTCCATAACCTTGAGATTCAAATGGGACCAATGGATAATGATTTAAACTTTATATCTCATGTGACCTTACTTAGTACCGCTGACCCTAATCTTATGGCACAAGTCAAGGGAATTACATTAAAAAGTGGCGAGGAGATTAATTCATGGGTGAAAGAGGATGAAGGAACTAAAAATAAAAAAGATAAGAATAAAGAGATCTTTAAAGAAGATAATCCAAAGGAGGAATTCGATCTTTATGTGCCTCTTATACCTTTTCCCACAAGATTAAAAAAGTATAAAGAGAACAAAGAGCTCATTAAGGAAGATAATCTAAAAGAAAAAGTCGATCTTTATGTGCCTACCAAGCCTTATCTGCCTCCTATACCTTTTTTTTCTAGATTAAAGAAATATAAAGAGAACAAAGTGCACATCAAGGAAGATAATCTAAAGGAGAAAGTCAATCCTTATGTGCCTCCCAAGCCTTATGCGCCCCTATAGCTTTTCCTTCAATATTAAAGAAGTATAAGTAAGAGCTCATTGAGGAAGGTAAACCGTAAGGAAAGCCACTGTTGGAGGAGGTGAGATGTTTTAGCATTGATGTAAAAGAAGAGCATGAGCATGAAGTTTGTCACCAAAAAGAAGAAAGTTTTGAGCTTAAATAATCTAAATCTATAAGTGATGAAGAGGATTTTATTATCAAGAAAGGTAAGGTAAGTAATCTTTTCCCTTTTGAAATTCATGATACTAACCCATCTTCTCTCCTTATTGATACATTGAACACTATGATGAGGTAACAAAGACATCTCCTTATCTTTTGCACTTTGATTAATGAGACCCATTGCTTTATCTTAATAATCATGCATATTTTGGAGAACAAGATACCTCTTATTGGCTTTGGCTTCAATACCCGATGGAGTAAGAACAAATGTCGTTGTTGATTTTCCACAAAGCATGAACTTGGTGCTTTATTTTTTAAAAACTATAAAAATGCTTCAATGACCATTAGAGAATTCACAATGCCTTTTGAATATACCTTCAACAATTATTGAGCTTTAAGTGTGCCTTGTTGGAGGATTTAAAAAGTGCAACACAAATTAGAACATTTTTCCAAGGCTCGTTGTGAAAGGATAACGCTTGTTGCGAGTTCCAATAAAGCTCAAACTATAACACTTCTCTAATGCTTTTGGCGAAAGAACAATGCCTATTATGAGGTCTAGGGAGCATAGTTCAAATAAGAGCACTTTTAACATCTACAACACTCGTTTAACACCTATTAGATGGTCTAAAATACTTTGGGCAGCTGTAGCATTCATTCAAAACCTATTGCAAATTTCTTAATGCCCATTGGAAATTGTTCAATGTCCGTTGTGAATTTCTCAATGCTTGTTCGATGGTCTAGAATACTTTGGACAATTACAACATTCATTTAATGCCCATTAAGAATTATTCATTACTCATTAGATTTTTAATGCTCATTGCATTTACTTTCCCTTTTTACCATTTGTTGGGTCTGCTTATAGGATACAAAACCATTAAAATTTAATCGTTAGAACTTCTTAAGTTTTTGTCATTTGTTGGCCCTTGAGCACTAAGATGGGGGGTTGAATTGGTAGGAAATTTAAAATTTGGAGGGAAGGGTTTGAAGAGATGAAAATAAAAGATGTAGAAGAAGAGTTAAAGACATAAGATTTTTGAGTGGTTTCGGTGTTAACGAACCCTACATCCACTCTTTAGTTTTTCTAATTGGGTATTCTACTTTCACTAAATGGTCTTTTCAAGGTCACACTAACCTTTTACACTATGTGTTTTATGGTTTACTCACAACCTTATACTTTGTGTTTCAAGGATTACACACAACCTCTTAAGTTTTTTTTTTTTTTTTTTCTAAAGGCTCACACTTAACCTATACAAAAGTTTTACAACTAGGCTAACTTTTAAACTAAAAAAACACTGGTGTTTAATGATCACACCTAATAATAACAACTCACATACAAGAATTAAAGGTTAAGAAATAAAATTATAAGAGTTTGGTTATATTCAATGTTATTCTCTTGTAATCAAGTCCATTTGGTGGAGTCTTTATAGGACAACAACCACCCATGAGATGTTACAATAAAATAATTTCTAAATCTTCAAGTTGTGCTGGGCAGGTCATGCATTAAATGTCTCTCAAACAGATTTTGCTATTGTGACTGGTCATTCATAGTAATGATTCTCTACTTGTACAAAAATTGTTGAAAATCACAGTAAAGAATCCCATTTGTATCTAACAGCTAGTCCACATGGCACATCACTATTGGTCTTTTAAGTAAAATAGTTGTCATGTTCTTTGAGCCTGATAAAAGTTGCGATCACAATTTATTTTCTTCTAGGACATGATGGCCACCATAAATCCTTCTAATTGACAAGGAGATGTTACTCCATCAAGTCATGGTTTTGACCAACATTTCACCCTCACGAATTTCAATATGCCAAGGACTCTTTAAGACACTTTGCATGCTCTAGTTGGGGACTTGATTCCCTCAAAGTCATTATAAGAGTTGTGGTCATGAAGATAGATGTGATTTCTATTGTGAATTCTTCTATGTCATCTTCATCACTTTCTTAGCTAGATCGCTTGTGATTTTCTCTACGAAATCATCTAACCCAACTTCATCCATTTTTCTTGTAAGATAGCTATTGCAAATTCAAAGTTTGCCACCACTAATTAGGATGTCTTTCATAATATTTGAGACTTAGACTCTCTGATACGAACAAGGTTGGATTAGATTCCTTACTCGTATGTGTGAGAATAGTTGCACAGATCTATCAAAACAAGTATTGGAGTTTTGATCTTCAAATCCCAACTAGACCTTTAGAAAACTTGTTTCTAGCAACCTAAGTTATAAAGATTCAAAGTTGTGTAAACCCAAATCCTAAATCAACTAAGCCAATTTAAGATCAGAATTAACAAGTTTGTGAAATTATTAAGCTTTCATTCAACAATCTCACCAAGTCCACTAAAGAACTCAAGAAGAGAATTTAATCTCACAAGTAAAATTGCTAACAAAAATGATATTGATTCATTTCTTCCCTCTTGGCAGAATATAAGGGCTATTTATAGCCTTACAATGCTTAATCCAAAACCAATTAGGATTTGGTTTACATTTTCTAACAGAATTCAATATTTCCTAATGTAATAAGGAAAAGACAATCCTAAACTAAATAGGAAAACTAAAGAAACATTATGATTGGTCAACAAGATTAAACCAAGATACTTTCCTAACTAAAGAACAACTCTTCCTAAATAGAAAAGGAAAAGGAATCAGCCTAAT
>CATIWR010239297.1:0-27185 GCA_949677035.1 Omphalea diandra | reverse complement strand
TTGAACATATATGCAGTGTTTACATAGTTATATGACAAATTATTTCATGTTGTGTGCTTATTATAGCATCATTAATAATGGTGTTTGAGAGCTCATCTAAAAGTATAAGGAGCATCTACGAATTAGGAGATGGATGGAAGTTATAAATCAAGAGAATAAGAGCTGATTCTGTTGATTTTGCTGTTAGAGCAGAATTTTGTACCCACGATTTCATAACCCTAGAAAAGGAATTGGGGAAGTGAAAAACATGAAATTTGTAGCCTTATGTCTCATATAAATGTATATGAAACAATTTTACTTGATTATATGTGTGTGGAGAGATATGACCCCTTCATCACGACTAGGTCAAATCCGAACTGAGATGATCTCAATCTTCTGTTTTGTTAGATTTTGATGACTTTATATTCTGATTTTGATAGAGTGCAAAACATGAAACTTGTAGGGTTATATTCCCTCTAAATACCTGTTAAGCAGTTTTCATTAATTTACTGTGTGGAAAGAGATATGGCTCATTGATTGGGACTGACTCTGTAACCGGATGACACATCACCTTTCTTTTAATTCGGTTTTCCAAGAATTTGATGACCATAGACTCAGAATTTGATGATGGTCTAAACTTGAAAGTGTATATTTATGTCTGATCTACATATCTATGAAATATTGTTGCCAAATACAACATGTTTGCTGAGATATTGTCCCTTTATCATGACTGGTTGTCAACATGTTACGAACCTACTTGTCCCAAGATTGGTCCATTGTTTTGGTGACCTTATAGACTGAACTAGATAATGAGTAAAACATAAAAAATGTTTATTTATATGTTTTGTAACGTATGGTACAAT
Organism: Omphalea diandra; assembly: GCA_949677035.1. Taxonomy (NCBI): domain Eukaryota; kingdom Viridiplantae; phylum Streptophyta; class Magnoliopsida; order Malpighiales; family Euphorbiaceae; genus Omphalea; species Omphalea diandra. The sequence continues at coordinate 26,343 of CATIWR010239297.1, read as the reverse complement.
ATTATTGTAATTGGATTTGTACAATTTGAGATACACTTAAGAGAGTAAGGCCTACTTAGACTAAGATGACATTGCAACAGGGCATAACTTAAAAATTCACCACATTATATGTGTACCTGATATTAGCCTGAAATTTGAATATGTTGTCCCATTATATGTCTAGTTTGTTTGAAAAAAATAATCAAGCCATTTGGATAAGTATATCGAGAGTTTATTGTTGTGACCGTGTAGCCAGCTCAGGCTACCATATAAGGAAAAAATGTATAAACACTAGGTATACTTGCATGAATCATGCCATATATGCATACCAAGTATTCATAATCATTTTGATATACTTATACCCATGTATGTATCAAATGTTAGGATCTCAATACTTTGAAGAAGCTCTATCATAAAGGTTAGTCACATCAAAAGGTGAGTAAAAACCATAATTGGATTCAATAGGTGTATGTGATAATTGTATGATATGATTATGTTCTATTACATGTATATATGATTGAATTGTTACATGTTAAATGAAAATATAAGTCAAGTGAGAATGATTGAATAGTTACATGTTACATGGAAATAATATGCTTATGTTATATTACATGTATATATGATTGAATTGTTACATGTTACATGAAAATATAAGTCAAGTGAGAATGATTGAATTGCTACATGTTATATGGGAATAATATGCTTATGTTTTATTACATGTATATATGATTGAATTGTTACATGTTACATGGGAATATAGGTAAAATGAGAATCACATGCTCTTAACGATTACTTAGCATATCATTTGTGAATAAGCACTTGCATATGGAACTAAAAGGGGCGTTGTGACTGACTTATCAAACACTTGCAAATCATAGGAAGATGGACCAATAGGTCCCAAATCATATGTCAAATGAATTACAGGAAGATGGACCAATAGGTCCTAAATCATATGTTACATGAATCACATGAATATCCCGAGAGCAATGTTTGCCTTGCTCAGTCATGACAAAAATAAAGCTATTGCATTTGCACTTGCATAGCCAGTTGTTATACTTGCAATGTATCTTGATGATATTGGATTATGGATTATGCCATGAGGATTTTATTATTGTTTTTATTCACTGAGTCGCAACTCACCAAATCACAATTGTTTTTCAGATACTGAAGCATAGAGTTTGGACATTTTGGTGCATAAAGACATATGGAACACAGGTCGTCGGCTGAATTCCAACTCTCTCTCCTTGCGTCATGTACATACATTTGATAGGAACTAGTTATGGTCACTGGTCCTGACATTAGTTAACACATGTGTACATTAAATACATATGGGATTATATATATATATGTATGATGAATAAACCTTAATGTGTATGCATTTATGAACATGAAATGCCATGATTTGCAACTAAAGTTGATAGTTACAGTTGGTGGTATCAGAGGGTTCAAGCACACACGGGGCAAGCGTGAAAATCCCGGTGTGTATGACATCGCGAGGCCGACGGGCAAATCCTAGATGTTGAGTGCTCTGATAAGTACCAGCTGTAGCCACATTGTGACGTTACAATTTGTGGTATCAAAGCTGATTTATAAATGAGAACAATGGATGTCATAGTTATTGGTTTAACAAATGAATTTAGATGTTACAGTTTTGGTATCAGAGAGGGCTCAAGCATACGCAAGGCAGATGTGCAAATCTTGGTGTGTATGACATCGCGGGGCCGATGAGCAAATTCTGGATGTTGAGTGCTCTGATAGGTACTGATTATAGCATTACAGATTGTGGTCATGAATAGTATGAGTTTTGTAAATGAACACGATTATTACACTATAGGCTTTGCTAGTAATGGAATAACCTAGGAAAATACTTTCATTTGTTTTTGAGTAAAATTTTCCAAGATTATTCTTGGTATTCAAGATATAACACTTGCATCAAAACACTCTTAGGTATGGTAACTTAGTTTTTCCACCATTTCAAAGCTCATAAGAAGTTTTATTAGGAATAGGTCTTTTGAAAGCATGATTTGCAATGTAACACGAAGTATTGATAGCTTTAGCCCAAAATTAATTAGGCAATGAATACTCATTGAGCATAGTTATAACCATCTCTATAGTGTCCTATTTTTCCTATCTATAATACCATTTTGTTGTGGTGTTCTAGGAGTTGAAAAGTTATGAAAAATCCTATTTTCTATGCAATAAGATTCAAAATATTCATTTTGAAATTCTTTTCCATGGTCACTTCTTATAAAGGAAATGAAGTAACCTTTTTCATTTTGAACTCTTTTTGCAAAACTTCTAAAAGCATCAAAAGTATCATGCTTATGAGCTATAAAGGATACCCAAGTAAACCTAGAGTAGTCATTAACTAGGATAAGTGTATAATGTTTTCCACCTAAACTAGCACTCCTAGTAGGTCCTATGAAGTCCATATGAATGAGTTGAAGAGGTCTAGATGTACTTATAATATTATTTCCTTTGAAAGAAGATTGATGTTGCTTTCCCATTTGGCATGGACCACATGTCCTGTCTCTGGAGAACTTTAACTTAGAAAGATCTTCCACTAGCTTTCCTTTTGATAAGTTTTGTATGTCCGAGTCTTCTATGCCAAAGCCAATCTTCATTGCTAAGAAACATAAAACACTTAAAGGATTGGTTGGCCAAATTGTCTAAGTCAATTAAATAGGTATTACCCTTCCTTTCACCCTTGAAAACTACCATTTTATCCACCAAAGTGGTAACTCAACATTCGCTAGGGTCAAATGTGAGTTTATTACTTTTATCATGTAATTGACTTACATTAAGCAAATTATGTTGTAAGCCATCCATAAGTAAAACATCATTAATAAGGGAATAACCATTCTTACCAATTATGCCATTGCTAGCTTATTGTTTACATGAATTAATAGATGTAGCAGAAATTTTTTTGTATGTGTTTGGGTGAGCATACTTTTTATTATAAATTTATGCATGATTAACCTTCTTAGGGATTGGTTTTGAGCTTTGTTGCACCTTGCCTTTACCCTTAGGCAATGGTGGTTTAATGCTTTTAGCACTTTTCCTTCTTATTGCCTCAATGCTAGATGTTTGAGGTGTTAAGGCTGTAATGAATGTTATGAGTGAAGTTCTAGTTGAAGAGGCTCCATTAATGCCTAAACCATGACTAACTAAAGGGAGATCATGATGATACAATAAGTATGTCCAAAGCTTTCTTTCCTTTGTGAAACTTAGAATAGAGTTTTTAAACTCAATGACTTCATCCTTTAATGAGTCATTTTCCTTTCTCAAGGAGTTAAGGATGAAGAAGATTTTGAAAAACTCTCAACAGATTTTTTCAGTTCTTCATTTGAAGTCCCCAATTCACTTATAAGACCATTCAAGGATTTAAACTCATCATCTAATTTGGACTATTTCTTCTAATAAGATTTCATTTATGACTTATATTTGTCATATTTCAAAGTAAGAGCGTCTAAAAGCTCATTATCTACATCATCTAACTCATCATATTCGTCATAAGAATGGGGAGAAGAACTTACTTCATTTGATGAATCATTTTGTGCCGTGAAGCATAAGTTAGTAGCTTCATCCTCTTCATCTTCTTCACTTAAGTTGTCATCCTAAGTGGCTTCGAAGTTTTTCCTCTTCTCTTTGTCCCCTTTCTTCTTCTGCTTAATTTAGGGCAATCATACTTGTTGTGGCCTTGTTTGCCATATTCATAGCATATAACATCACCCAATCATTCCTTGGCACTTGGAGTTGCTTTTTTGAAGCTTTTTCTTTCTTTTATTCTCCTAAACAGCTCATTGTTCTTTTTTAAAGCATGGCCCACTCCTCCTGCTCTTTGTCACTTTCCTCTTCACTTGAAGTCACTTCAACCTCCTTTTCCTTCAATGAAGATTTGAAAGCCAAGGTTCTTTTTTCTTATTTTTCTGTTTTATCGTCTTGTCTTATCATCTTCTTCATTTCTTCATCCTTCTTCAAGTAGCTCATGATTTAGAAGCTTAATTATTAAAACATCAGCTGACACCTTCCCTATCTCTAGATTTAACCCTTAAATACTATAAACCCTGGCACTAAACCTTTTAAGAGGTAAAGATTTAACGATATTTTAATTTACCTCATGATTTGCTGAGAATTCTTCTAAACTTCATCATGTTAGTGACAATTGGAAGGAGCCTATTCATCATATCCATGATGCTTTCATTCTCCTTCATCATATACAGCTCCTATTCAGTCATATACATTCCAAGCCTGCTGGATTTTACCAAATGGTGCCTTCATGGTAGTTTTCCAAGGCCTTCAAAATCCCATGAGCTGTAAGAGAATGCTGGACCCTTCTAATTTCTTCTATTGAGAGAGAACTCAGAAGGATTGCCATAGCTCTCTTATTTCTTCCATTGGATTTCCTATGAGCTTCAACCCACTATTCTCTATGGATTGATTCTTCATTTTCATCCACCATCTTAGTAGGAGACTTCCACTATTTAGCTACAATGTCCCAGAGATCTACCACATCACTATATAAGTAAATTTTCATCCTATACTTCCAATTAGTATAGTTTGCTCCATCAAAATATGGTTTAAGATGGGTGTGGATTCTTTCTTGTACCATGATATTTTCTCACACAATTAAGCTTTAAAATGAGACGAGACTCTGATACCACTTGTTGGTGTTAGTACACCACGATGAGGGGTTGAACTGGTGGGAGATTAAAAATTTTGAAGAAGGGTAAAGAGATTAGATAAATAAGAAATAATAAAGAAAATTGAACACAAGATGTTTATAGTGGTTTGGGTGTTAACAAATCTACGTCCACTCCTCAATTCTTCATAATTAGGTATTTCACTTAACTAAAAATGATGTTTCCAAGTACATACCTAACTTATACAATGTTTTTTATGGCTCACACACAACCCTTAAAATTTGTCTTTTTAGGCTCACATAAAACCTCACTCAAGTGTTTTGGACAGGCTCACACTTCAACCTATTACAAGAGTTTTGCGAGCTAGGCTAAGTCTAAACTTAACTACAAAGGAGTTTAATGATCACACCAAACTATCAATACCTCATAAATAGGAATAAGAAGAATAAGTATAAAATTTGCAAGAGTTTGGTTATAATAAATGAAATTCTCTTGGATTTACATATGTTTGATGGAGTATTTATATGCAATATAACCAAGGAGATGCTACTAACAAACTATGCCTAAATATCTAAGGTAAGCTAAGCAAATTTTATGTTAAATGCTTGTCAGACTGAAGTCGCAGTCGTGACTGGCATTTTGTGACTGCTATTTTCCAATTTATGTTGGGAAGCCCAAAATCATGGCAAAGAACCCTATTCTATATCTAATGTCTACTCCATGTGTCCTACACCCATTGGTCACTCAAAAAATGTAGCCACTGTGTTTGACCAACCAACCAAAAGTCGTGGTAGCTATTTAATTCCTTATTGGGCACGACTTAGATCTCAAATTATTCTGTTTGGCGAGGAGACAACACTTTCTTGAGTTGTGGTCATGATAAATGCTTTTCCCTCAAGATTTTTAATATTCCAATGATTGCTTTGGACACTTAGCGTGTTATGATTGCAGACTTAGTTCCTTCCTTATAACTATGAAATTTGTGATCATGACATTAGACGTGAACACCACCACGAATTCCTCTGTGAGACATTCGAGTTCCACTTGCCTGAATCGCAACTGCGAATTTGTCCTTGAATTCTTCTTGCCTAACTTCATCCATCCTTGTTATAAGGTCATAGTTGCAAATTATAGGATACTAACTAGGAATTTGGATGTCTTACTTTAAGTTAGAGATTTAAACTTCCATCCAACTTCCAATATGACAATATCATATAAACTGCAAAACAACACTTAAAACATTCAAACTAATCAATCTCCATTGTTAAGATCAAAAGAGGCTTTTGACTTAGGTTTGACTAACCTAGCATTATGCCAAATACTCTGAGACTACCTGTCCTTTGATCACCTTCTTAGCCACATACTTAATATCAAATTCAGTTAGCATGATAAACCACTTTGCCAATCTTCCTATTAGGGAGGGTGCCTCAAGGAGATATCTAACTGGGTCTAGATTTGAAATAAACTCTGCTAAGTATGACTGAAAATAATGCCTCAACTTTTTCATTATCAAAACTAGCGTTAGACAGACCTTCTCAATCTGATTATATTATACCTCATAAGATAACAATTTATTACTGAGATAATATACAACATGCTCATTCCCTACTTTACCTTCTTAGGCTATCATCGCACCTATAGAACTATCTTCCACTATCAAAACAAAGGTATTGGTTTCTTAGGCCTCGATGGCTTCAATACCAGTGGGTTAGTTAGACAATCCTTTATTTTCTAAAAGGCCTTTTGACACTATTCATTCAATTCCACTGGTTAGTCCTTCCTTAACATCTTGAAAATTAGTTCACAAATAGGGGTCACTCTCACTATGAACCAACTGTTGTACTACAAAATGACAAATAAACCTTATAATTCCTTATCTTGCTTACGCACGAGCATGTCATGAATTCCCTTTACCTTATCAAGATATATTTCAATGCCTTTCTCATTAATCTTATGTCCCAACAACTTACTAGAGGTGGCATTAAGCACACACTTGTTCAAACATAACCTTAAATTATATTCATAAATTCTCTTTAAAAACTTTTATAAAGCTTTGAAGTGCCCTTCCTTGGTTTCTAACTTCACCATCATATCATCTATACACACTTTCACCTCGTTATGGATCAAGTCATGCAGCAGAGTGATTGCCATTCGTTAGTATGTGGTCCTTGCATGCTTTAGCCCGAATGGCATCACCTTATAGCAATATATCCCCCACTCGATGATAAAAGCCATATTTTCCTTATTTATCATGGTTATGAAAAATTGGTTATACCCAGAGAATCCATCTATGATGGAATATATAGCACAAGCTGCGACATTATCAACCACCATGTTAATGTGTGGCAAGGGAAAGACATCCTTTGTACATGCCTTATTTAGATCTCTATAGTCAACACACATCTTCACCCTTTTCATCTTTCATCAGTATCAATACTACAACAACTAACCATTCAAGGTAGTCTACCACATCCAAGCATTTGGCATTCAATTGCTTTGTTACTTCTTCCTTGAACAATTGTGTGGGTAGGTCGGTATTTCATGTTTTATAATCTGCATATCGATCCTTAGCAAATCCTCATATGTCCAAGCAATGACCCTTTAGTATTTCCTGAGTAGTTGTTCAAACTTCCTTCATGTTTTTGATGTGACTTCACTGACAATGACCAAGGTTTTTAGATTTTCCTATGTAACAAGATTAAATATAGTAGTATGTACATAATTGATATTAAATATGCTCATGAAATGATGCATTCCATGCATACTACAATAAGGAAACATGTCACATAAGTAAGCAAATTCATCATTATCCTCAAAGAGACTAGAAATAAGAACATTAGTAGAATGTAGAAATATGGCTTCCTATAGGGGAGCAACGAGAACCTCCTCTTCTTGTGCTTTCTCTTTATTCTTTTCTTTACTGACCGAAATGCATGTATCATCTCTTGGTGTAACATATGTTTGAACCTTATTCTCTATTTTATCTTCCATCCTTGTGATAGCTTTGACAACTCCGCCAAAACTCTGATCATCTGCCAACTTGAGCTTTAGGAAATCTACCCATAGATTTGCACTTTTGCCATAGTTGGTTCAATCTCCAGTGCATGACTTATGTTTCTTCACCACCCACTTCCCTAATGGAGTTCATAATCATGCTTTTAATGTCATCGAGCATTATCCCTATTTAAGCAGCTTCAATGAACTTGCATGACCTAGTATACTCCTATTATGGGTCCACAAAGGGTGTGTCATGCCTGTCGAGTCGAACCCTTTCCTTGTGTGATTTTCTCTAGTGTCCTAAAATTTCTAACCCAATAAATGCTGCTCAACTTGTTCATCGGTGACTCTTTTTCTGTCTTTATATGGCCATGTTGAGCGAAGGTCGTACAATACCACATATTCACCTATTTCTTGGTTGTTCTCTATTCCTGCAACCTGTTTTCCCATCTTCTCTCTCTTCTTCTTACTGTTATCCTCTTTTGATGAGTCTTGATAATTCTGATAAGTCAGTTCACCAGTATATAGTTAGAAAAAAGCCTTCTCAAGTTCATCCATATCATTGTTCACTCACTTCTCACTCTAAATAGTTCCTTTATCCACTTCTCTAATGACTTTCCCTTCTTTCATAATGAAGTCTGATAATGGCCCACACTAATCTCTCACTTCTTACTTCAACCCTTCATCATGATGCCCTAATCTTTTCCTTATAGTCTAGGTGGCAATCCCTAGGAACTTTGATATGCCAATAGAATTTTTCCTTAACCCCTCCCTTGGAAATACGTTCATGTTCTTCATAATCCCCATTACCTTTAGATAAACCCATTTATCCATGACTCTAATGATTTGAAACCCTCGAAGGTATGGAACAACCACACTTAAAGCCAATACAATCTCCCCAACCTCTGCACAGATGGTCATGACCTCTCATTTGTAAGTGATTTTGACTTTCTAGTGAAAAATGGAAGGCACCCCACTAAGAGGATGATTCCATGGCCTCCCCACCAAAAGTAAGAAAGTAATAAGAATATCAAAGACTGTAACCTCCACCATACGCTTGACTACTCTTATTTTTACCATATTATTGAATACACCTACAATTAGCCTTCTACTATCATTATAGGCCCCAATGATACTATTAGAAGCTTCTAAATCCTTTTTGAGATAACTCGAATTCATGCAGTAGCTTTGAAAGAGAAATGTTAATCTCGAAACCATCATTTACCATTACACACATAATACATCTTCCTTTCACCTTTGCTCGTATAAATAGGGCTAGTTTATGATCTATTCCCTCTAGTGGAAAATCCTTATTTGAGAGGTGATTTTGCCTTTATGAGTAACTAATCCAATAACATCTTTTATAGTAGTTTCACTTGAAATTACTAGACTGGATAAAGCTTTTATCACAACCTTCTTATGTTCTTGAGAGGAAATAAGCAAATCTCATGCATTGATATGAGCTAGTACATTCTTCAGTTGCTTTACAACAGGATTGTCTTCCTTTGTCTCTTTCATGACAAGTTCATTTTTTTTTTTCAATCTTTGGTTCCTTGGGAGCTTTTCTATCAGGATAAAATTTCTCAATATGTGTTTCATGGTTGACTTGCTCACTTTCCTTTTCTTCATCACTCTCCTCTTTTAACTGAATCATTCTCCTCTTCTACACTTCTTTTGTCTCCTCCTCTTAGCTTTGTCATGTGTTGATAGTATAAATATCTAGAACCTTAGTCATAACCTACTCAATGGTTGTAATAATAAATTCCTTAAAAATCCTAGAATCTATCATGAAAGTCCCTTGATTTAAGGGAGGAACATTTCGCTAGTTTGGGATAGGGTGCCCTCATATGCTAGGCCTTTAAGAGTTTGGTGGAATGATTGTTTGATTATTAATAAGGTCCTAAATCTCATGCTTCGATATGTAATAGTCATCAGTGTTGCGTTTTACTCCATGATGAAAAGCATAGTAAGCATTGGCATCATATCCTTGAGGCAGCCATTTAGGGATGTGGTCTTAGTGCTAAAGGCTTCAACACCCCTTTCCTCTGCAACCTCTTAAATGCGTTGGATAGATGCATTCTCCATTATGTAAATTGTCCAGGCACCCTTACTGTATTAACATTGGATGTTTTGTTCCCTTCTACCTAGGGTTGAGACATGGCTTTTCTTCTTCCCCCGTACTACATTATTGACTTAGATTCTAGTCTTTAGTATGTAAAGCTACTTCTTAGATATCTTCAAAATTCATGACCAACATTCCTCTAATTTTGGTGTCAATTCCCAACAAAGACCTTTTCACAGTTATTATGACTTGCCATATTTCTGTGGGACTTATGGATGCTTCTGAGGCTATCTTTTTCTATCTCTTAGTGTAATTATTGAATCTCTTACTAGTCTTTTGCTTTAAGGAATCTAAGTCTTGCAATATGACATTTTGATTTGAATTACAAGCATAGTGTTTTTGAAAAGCCTATATCAACTCTTTCTAGTCATCCCTGACAGTCTTTGGTTGATTAAAGTGCCATGTTTCAGTAGGCCCTTCCAATAAGCTCTAACATTATATCAATCAATACCCTAAATGCTTTCATGACTAACACATACAAACAAATATGGTTCTTTGCACTTTGGGTTCCTATGAACTTTGGTAGCTTAGGCATATGAAAATTAGTTTGTAGGTTCTTAAGTTTGCGAGCAAGTAATTCTTTAATGTCTATTCACTTCTTTAAACCTTTAACACCTAGAGATTTTTGTATTTTCTCTAGCTATTTAGTAAAGTCATCAAATCAAGTACTTTCTTTCCTAATTTTTGTAGACTTATCGGGGCAATTGTGACACTACTTATATCCTTAACAATTTTGTTATTATGATATTCCTTCATCCCAAATAAATCATTATCAATCACCATATACTGGGATGGTTATTTGGGTGCTTTCCCCTTATTAGCTCCACTAGTTGCTGAATCTCTTTTATTTAAGATCTCATTACCCCACTTGTTCACTTTTTCAACAATCCTTTATTCCATCTTGTGGTGGAAGTTGGCCATTAGTCTTTCCAAAACATTAGGTGGTATGTTTAGTTCCATGACTAGACTAGCCTTTTTACTTGAGATCAGTGCCCTACTTTTCCTAGCGAGTCAATTGCCTATTCTCTTCCACAAGGATTTAGATGTATGATGGTTATAAGACAATGGTTATTAGTATGAAGCATGAATAAATAATCAATGAATGTATGCATGATATGCACATATCATTTTATGCAAGATATTTCAGCCTTATTCCTCTAACACATGAGGTCTAGCGGCTTTTTCCTAGGTAGGGTCTCATTCTTACCAATAAAGGTAAAGAATGCATATAGTCACCTCAAACCGATAAGAGTTAAAGCCTTAAAAGAACATACACATAAATGCACTAAATGGAAAAACTTTTTACATATTGAAAAAGCATGTACAAGCAACAGAAATCCTTTAAGAAAATGGGATGTATACATAAAGTGTTTACATAGCAAGAAAAAAGGGAATACATAAGCATTCATATGTAAGTAATCTTTACATAAAGGGGATGGGGTTACATTTACACTTACATTTAAGAATACCTAACCATGTTCTTTGAGGACTTTCACTCTCTTTTGAAGAAATGTAAACAAGTGTGGTATCCTATTCCAAGCTACTAATGGCTCTTACATACGCCTAATAGTTGAAAGGGTTATTATAGTTGATGGCTCACATAAGGTTGATGGGTGATTATCATGCTCCCCCATTTAATATACCCAAATGTATTAGGCTCATGAGTGATGAATCCTCTTCACATTCTCTTAAACTTAAATGGAGCTTAGGTTTCAAGCTTGCAGAATCGTTAGTTTATCTAAGGGCACCTAGTGCTTATGGTAAAGTGTAGAGGCTACATGAATGCAAATAGACTTTTCAATTATAAGTTCAAAATATTAAAAGTAAATTAAAGATTAAAGACAAAGTCAATTTTAGGTCCTTAATGGAGTTACTATTATGAGTGCCTCAGGGGTTCCATGAATATGCTTGAATGAGTGGAAACTTGTTTGCGACTTCATCTTTTTATCGATCATTGAGGGATCAAGAGGATGAGGGTTTTAACATTGGTAATTACCCCTAAATATGGGATTTGTGTGGATCAATAGGTGATCCTTTTGTCCTTGCATAAGTTCAAAGCCTTAAGTCCAAATGACGGTTATTGGGGGACCAAAATGAGATAATAGATTGGTACTACCTATAAGAAATATGGAGTCACCACTCGACTTTGGTTAGGACAAGAATTCGGAGAAGGCAAAATCTTAACCTAATCTAAGTCAATTAGATGACCCATTTCGTGATAACGCCTACAAAAAATTAATTTAGTGAAGAATCAATATGGAAAACTAAAAAAACTTACAACAACCTAAAAAGAGCAATATAAGGTCCATAATGGCCATCTTACCACATCTCCAAAGTTAAGGTTCTTAAGCATATATCTAGGTCCATAATAGTTATATTTCAATAAAAAAATCAGAATATAATACATGAAAAAAATGCATGGGTAATGAATAAAAAGGAGAAATGAACATATAATACAAAGCATTTCGAGGACATTGAATGGACTAAGGTAAAGATTCGTAAATAAGATCCTATGGTTGATGAACCCTTCCTTGTATTATTCTTAAAGAGCTAAAAATAGATACACAACTAACTATTATAGGAATATGAATGCCAAATCAAAATGGGATGTTAAAAGACCAAAACATTGTTCACATAATTAACACATAAACTCCAATACTAAGAAGGCTTTCAAGGTTAAGGGAATCTCAAGTTCCTCACTTGATCATGACCTCTCAGCATATAGAATAAGCAAAAGAAAAAGAAGATATATAAAAGCATTTAGATAAAAGGGTAATGAAAATCATTTAAAAAATAAATAAGTCTCCATTTTTAGGATGAATAGGAATCTAAGTCATTAGATTTCACCCTACTCTATCATTGGAGTCATCAAATATCCTAAAAGTTACCCCTAAAAGTAAGAAATCTAAAAGAAAGGAGAAGAAAGTTTTCTAGTGTGTTATAGGAAACCTAGGCTGTACAATCATAAATATGGGTTGTACAACCTAAGAAGAGGGTCGTACAACCTACTAACAAGCTTGTACAACCCTTATTTTTTTGTTTCAAAAAATAGAATATGAAAAAGAAAGGGAGAGAATAAGAAGGGGAAAGGGAGTCTTAGATATGTTCTAATGATGTCTTTGTCGTCCAAAACACAATAACAAGTCCACTATCCTCCAAAGACGCTATGGGAATCTATAAATGTAAAGATGAAAGCCTAGTCTTACCTTAAAGAAAGTGAGGCAAAGTAAGTGCTTGAAAATTGATTTTGGCAAAGTTTAGTTAAGGTTTCCAAAACCTATTCTTTCCTTTTTAAATGGTGGGAGGGGATATTTATAGGTGTTGGATGGATACACAATACCAAAAATAGTTCTAATTGCATTATGGCTATATCCAATCATAGAGAAGGAGAGTGTTGTACTACAATTAGGGTTTGTATGTTGGTTGTATGGCCAAGTGAGGGTTGTACATTCCTCTATCAGGGTTGTACATCTTAAGGTTAAAAGGGGGGGGGGGGGGGGGAGACCATTTTTACAAAATTATCTAGATTAGGGCTTAAGGAAGGCTATACAACCTTGTTTAATAGGTTGTACAACCCATCAAGCTGGGCTGGTAGCCCCAGGCTAGGTTTGGGCTTGGTCTTTGGCTTTTCAAATGTTTCCTAGAGCCTTCCATCCCTTCATTTAGGCAATTTCCTTTGTCATTGTGAGGATTTGGTTTAGTGATTTTCATCATAGAGCTTGCATCTTGAGACCCAAAATCTGATGCTTACAACTTCTAAACTGATTATTTTGCACCATTTGAATGATGACAAGCTTGATCTTAAAGTTGTTTTCATTGATAGCTAGTCTAGTCATTTTCAATTGTCGTTCATTAAGCATTGGGACTCCATAGTCCCTTACAAACCTTTCATTAATCGAATTGTCTCCCATTTGATTTCTCTAGCGATGTTCTTTTAATATTTGTCTCCTTATACCCATTTTAAGAGTTCTTTCAATCTTCGGATCAAAAGTTCTAGATTTTGCTCCTCTATGTCTAATCTCCTAATCCTTTACACATAAGATTCCACTTTAAATCAAACAAAAAAAAGTAAAAATTCCAAATTAAAAATTGAATCAAAGATTTCAATATTATAGCACCGTGTCTCCGACAATGACACTAATTTTTTTTATCCACATATCCAATGTTTAATCAAATTAAGCAGAGTGTTTCCAACTTGATTATTAAGCATAAATTTCCAATTATCTTATTTATTTCAAATTAATCTTTAAACCACAATACACATGATAGTAAGAGAACAATGATCAAAGTAATATAATGGATAAGTATGTGTAGATATTGTCCTAAAGAGACAAAGGAAACAAGTATTGGAATATGATGATCTTATATTTATCTAGAAATTAAAGATTAAAGATAATAATTAAACTAACAATGCAGGAAATTAAACTAACTAGTAATTAAGAAAAAGAAAACCTTATAAATAAAACAGTTGGTACACTTGACTTCACTAATGGAAAATCATGAAATCAATTACCATTCAATGATATGTAAAATTAGAACATGCAACTATCGATTGACTCTCCAATTATTAAATCTCTCTCTCAAGAATGTCACTTAATATGTAACCATTACTCTAAATCCTTCTCTTGATGTGAAATAGGAATGTGTTACTTCATCAACACAAATAATCCTTGATGTGATAACTACAGGTTAAATGGAGAGAAATGATTATAAGTATAGTGGGTATCTTTACTCGTCAATTAGCCTAAGGGAAATGATTATAGGTATATTTCAATTTATAATCTCTCGATCTATAATTGAAACACAAAACATGCAATTGGTCACCAAGTAATCAAAAGCATTAGGCTCAAGAATCATTCATTTGAAAAAGAACAAAATCCAAACATATTCATAAAAATAAAAAAAAAAACTTTATTCATGGATGCATCAAGGTCCTAGATCAAAGATCTAGCCTAACATACTAGTAAAACAAGTCAAATCCAAAAGTAAAAACATCATATTGACAATGGAAATAAGTAATAAAAGAAGGAAAAGTGAAATCTCCAAATGGTATTAATAGATCTTCTATTGATCTCCTACTTTGATTCAATGAAGCTTTAAACTCTTACACTTGATCTTCTTTTAAGCATGTTTCCTTTATTTTATTCTCTAAAAGACTCAATTTTTTGCCTCGTTCTAACATTTTTCTTGAGATCTCTTAGTGTAGGCCTTATATACTCTTCAAAAATCCTAAAATTTAGGCAAAAACATAGTTTACGAATCATTTGGGTTGCAAGTTATGACTTAGGTTGCAACCTACGATCTCCATCAGACATAAAAAAAAGTCAAAGTCGCACGCACGACAAAAGTTCCTTCTTCTTACACATCCAAATGTCCATCTTAGTCCCTAAAGTTCTATCCTTGCTCGATTTGGTCCTAATTCACTACAAACTTGCTAAAACATCTAAAAAACATTTAAATGTGAGAAATAACTTAAATTAATTCAAAATAACTTAATTTAAGCCTAAATTAATACTAAATTAAGCCCAAAATACATCAAATAACTATGAACAAATTAAGCCTAATAAAACCCTATAAGAGAAAGGAAAATGAATGAGGAAGAAGATGATGAAAAATTGTCTCCTCAGTTAAAGTGGGCTATACAAATCAACTGGTAGTCTATATAGCCTATTTAGAGGTCTGTATAGCTCGCTATGTCTAGTTTTTCAAAACAAGCAAAAGAAGAAGAAATGGAAA
This sequence comes from Omphalea diandra, assembly GCA_949677035.1. NCBI lineage: Eukaryota > Viridiplantae > Streptophyta > Magnoliopsida > Malpighiales > Euphorbiaceae > Omphalea > Omphalea diandra. The sequence goes on along the minus strand of CATIWR010239297.1, from coordinate 10,866 downwards.
GAATGAGAGGAGGCAATGCCTTTGATGCTCTTTCTATTTGTCTTGCCCTTAAAGGCATTATAATTTCAATCAATCCTCTAAATTTTAGTGGAAGTGAACAAAATCAAGTCACAATAGCCTTGATTTTATGTTAGATCTTTGTGTTAATGGTTAGTGTTTAGTTTTTATGTTTTAGGGTGAATGAGTGTCAATTTTGTTAGAGTAACCTTAAGGTTTAAAAGCCTTCTCCTCCATTTTAAATTAGGAGGTATTTATAAAGAGGGATGAGTGCACCTAAGCTAGAATGACCCTAGTTATACCAAATACAATGCCATCAGTAGATAGGGTCAATAAAGATTTTGGAATTAGGATTTTTTTAAGTTGTGTATACAACCATAAGGTTCGTTGTATAATCTTTACTTAGCTATATAAGCAGTCAAATATTTTGGAATCTTTCATTTGTTATAGTTTAGAACATAGTGTGCATACCAAATTTTATGCCCTAGTTTGCAAACCTAATAATGAAAAACTATTAAATTCAATTCCTAAGATATAAAAGGAATTTACAAAGGAAAAAAATCAAAAGCTTGAGGAAGCCTTAGATTAAGCCCAAAACAAACCAAAGCCTACTAAAGCCTAAGATAAGAACTATCTTACCATTTAGATAGTGGTATAACTATCTTTCTTGGTTGCATAGCTAAGGCATAAACCTTAACAGAAAGAAGTTTTAAACCCTAAACACTTATTAATCACCTAGATGTATAAACAGTATATAGGGCCATACAATCTATCTCTTGGTTGCATAGACAATGTTGAAATCCTAATTCTAGAATATTATTGACTCTAATCTTTTATGGCTCAAGAATAAAGTGAAACTAGAACCATCTTAGCTCATGTGCATGCTTTTATTATTGATAAATACCTCTGATTTTGAATATGGAGGAGAGGCTTGGAAAACCCTAACAAAATTCTATCAAATTCTTTATAAACTCTCCAAAGCACATAAAACTAAATGCAAAGTCATTCACATAAGGATCCAAGGTGGTTCCCTAAGTTTGTGACTCTCTTTTGTGAACATCGCTTATATTTTGGAGTGTAAAATCACATCATAGTGCCTCTAAAAGTAAAACTACGAAAGAAGGCATCCTAGTTTCCTTTAATCCCTTTTCTTCTTTTTCCTTTATCTCTAAAAACCTAGTTATATGGGTTCTATAGATCAATTGTGGTATATATAAGCAATTAAGATAGTTGTAGAGACCACAAATTGGTTTGTATAACCCTCTTTAACTGTAGACATACTATAAATTTTCCTTATTTCTTTATTCATTTTCTTTTATCTTTAAGGCTTCTTATTGGTGTTTGTGAGCTTTAGTGATAGAATAATGGTAGGTTTCATGCCATAGGACCCTTATTCATTCAAATAATAGGGCAATGATCAAGTTATGGGTTATATTTTATGATTTTTAATCTTCAAAAATCTTCTTTTTCATGTCTTACAGTCTCTTGTGTGCTTTACTTTATATTTTGGCATCATTTTAGAAATGATTAAGGGAGAGATTTACTCTCCTTATGACCTTAAAAGCCTTGTAACTTTATTGTCATCTATTATTATTACTATGAAACTCGTCACCATCATTATAAAGGGGTGGCTAGCTATCTGGCTAGTTCTCCTCATTCATTTGTTTTAAAATGGTTACCTTAACTATAGTTAGGGAGAAAGATTCATTTTTTATGACCTCCATTGTGTTCTACCTTATTCTTAATTAGTAATATGCAATACATGTGTGGCATTTGGCCTTTTCAAATTTTTATCTATACTCCATTAGTATCCTAACCCTCGTATGGTTAGTGGTATAATTATGGTTGCCTTAGCTCTTTAGAAGCATTATGGGGGAAGGTTCAATGACTTTAGGATCCTATGTGTTGATTTGAGGCTTTACCCAAAGGCCTTTAACATCCTCTGACGTGCATTTGCATGTTATGCTTATCATGTTCCATTCTACATGACATATGTGTTTGTGTTTTATTTACTGTTATTGTTATTCTCTTCATATTCATATGATGTTCAAATTGTGTCAATTTTGGACTTAGAGCTTGATTATGTTCTCGTGACCTGGAGGAGATTTGGTGAGATTCCTTCCCTAGATTCATTTCTTTATGCGTTACCTTAGTGTTATGATTTTCTTAATAAAAACTAATTTGTTTTCTTCTTACATGATGTGTGCATGATAAGTCCTGATTATGCATGTATATGATTGCATGGATTATGCATAACCTTCCTTTAATAATTTGGTTATATCTCTCTCCCCATAGGAGTTATTATAATGCTTTAATGATATGCTTGATTGAGATGTGCTAGAAGCTTGTTTAGGGGCGATAATTGAATTAACTAATAATAAGGCTAAAATGGTAAAATGTAAAACAAAAATGCCTATAGGCTGAATCCCTAAATTTGGAAGATTTGTAGGTGCCTAACCACTTCCTTACGTCATACCCATTTTTTGAACCTATTTTGATGGGGTCAAAAAGATTGGGCATTCTAATTGACTTAGGCTCAGAGTTTGTCCTTGTCTAGATTTTTGTCTTGACCAAAGTCAGGTGGCAACTTCAAACTAGGGGTGGTACTAATGTATTACCTCACCTTAGTCCTCTATTGATCATAACTTTGGAAAAGGGCTTTTAATTTATGTGATAACCTAAGGATCCTTTATTGATGCAATTTACATGCAATGGTTAGGGGTTATTAACCAATGTATGACCCCTCATCCTTTCAATCCTCTGATGATTAATAAAGGGTATGAGTCGCAAGCAAGATTCCATAAGTTCAAGCACAACCTTGATAATTGCACGAGGCACTTATAGTGGCGACTCCACTTAGGAGCCGAAATTGACTTTGTAGTCAATATGTGGTTCACATTTTACCATTTTATCTTTACTATTAGTAAATCCAATTGCATTCATTTAGCCTCCACACTTCATTAGCCTCCATACTTCATCATGTGCACTAAGTATACCTTTAGAACTAATCGATGGATTCTCAAAACTTAAGACTTAAGCTCTATTCGAGCTTAGGAGATAGTAAGGAGGGTTCATCACTCATAAGCAAAGTACTTTTAGGGTACATCAAATAAAGGGTTTACGACAACCGTCCCCCAAGCTTATAATAGTCATAAACTATAATAACCATCTGAACTATTCAGCACATGTAGGGGCTAATAGTTTTTTGGAATAGGACATTCTCTTGTTTGCATTTTTTCTTTTAAAGAATGGTTGACGTCTTAAAAGAACATGACTAGGTATCCCTAATGTAAACAAAGTGTTATCCCACTCCCTTTTGATGTAATTATCTCACTGATGTATTCCTCATACCTTGCCATGTAAATGCTTTCACTTCTTATGTAAATACTTAATGTACGTCCCTTGTTTCCTTTGTTAAGGGGATTTTTCATTTATTTGTATATATTTTCTAAGTAATGTAAAGAATTCTTCCTTTGTATTCCTTTGTTATTTGATAGTTCATATGTACATATGTTCTTTTAGGACTTCAACCCTTCTTGATATGAGGTGATCACTTGTGACGTCCCATTTACTAATCAATCCTAAAGTAAGTGTATTAACTTATTCATAAAACATGGAATACTAAAGTGACACAACATCATTAAAATCTTCTCATTATATCCATTGTCATTAAAATACCTTATTTCAATTATATTATTGTTATTTTTACACTATGTATATTGTTTCACAACATAATAACTATTTACAATAAAGTATACATGGTTAAACAAACTTAACTACTAATTGACTGCATACTGGCCCAACCTTTATTAGACTGCTATACATCAACTTCAAAATGTAAACTAGATGTAATCTTAGTCTACTCTTCCTGAAAGAAAATTTAATGCAAAAAAAGTGAGCTTACATACTCAGTAAGTAAATGCATAATGATACTTCAATCTCAAATAACATAACAACATTTAAATATAAATAACTCATTTAACAACATTTAAATTTAAATAACTTATCATCATATCCTTGCACAAAATAAAGAGTTTTTACTCTTAAATGCCACACAAGCTATCAAATGTTATTGTCACAAAGATTGCCATATATTGTTGCCATATAGGATATAGATATCACTGACACAAAGGCTTTCATATTTGGTTGCCACATAGGCTATAAATATTGTTGCCACACATGCTATAGATATCATTGCCACACATGCTACCTTATGTTATTGCCATGCAAACTATTATAGATTATTGCCACACAGGCTATAGAATGTTATTGCCACATAGGCTATTATATATTACTGCCACACATGTTATAGATATCATTACCACACGGGCTCTCAAAAGTTACTGCCACACAGGTTGTTATATATTATTGCCACACATGTTATACATATCATTGCCACACAGGCTTTCAAAAGTTATTGCCACACAGGTTATAAATATCATTGCCATATAGGCTATCGAATGTTAATGCCATACATGCTATTATATATTATTGCCACACAGGCTCTCAAAAATTACTGCCACACAGGTTGTTATATATTATTGCCACACAGGCTATAGATATCATTACCACATAGGCTATTGAATGTTATTACAATATAGGCTATTATATATCATTTCCACACAGGCTATGAATAGTGTTACTTGCCAACAACATCAAGTATTAGTATTTTAACAAATCATCTATAAATCCAACAAAATTTCAACAATATAATGATTAATAACAACAACTAGAACTTTGGCAGCTCATATCACCATATACTACCATTCCAAAGTCATCATTTATCAATGTCTTATGAAAATAAATAAATCAATAGTATAACAATCTTTTCATCAATGTATTCCTCAATATCATCACATTAAACAACATTTCATTCCATTGAGTATATGTTCATGGCATTTAACCAATCACATGTATAGTACCATTAGCTATTTACTTACCTGCTCCTTTAAGCTTATTAGGCTATGAATGGTCCTAGCTTATTCCTACTATTATCTTCAATTCCTCGAGGACCTATTTCAATACACCAAATCAATCCATGATGATAAAATAAGATTTTCATCTTGTTATACAAATATGCTATAGCAAAATATCATGAACTTGATAGGTTGTTTCCTTAAATACTTTTAACTCACAAATCCAAATGACTGATTCTTTTTTTTCAATTTAACTAGACATATATGGGCACACCATATCGAAATTTTAGTCCAAAATTTACACTACATAATTTATGGTCAATTTTATGAATTTGCCCTGTTTCAGTATCATCTTAGCTTGAGCAGGTCTTACATTACCAGATATATCTAAAATCTTACAAATCCAATCCCAAAAATGATTTATTGAAACTTATATAACATATAAAGGAACATTTTTGATGTTTTACTCATTATCGAATTCAGTCTATAAGGTCACCAAAACAAATGATCAATGTTAGGGTGAGCAGGTTTTCAATATGTTGGCAATCAATCATAATGAAGGGGAAATATCTCAACAATCATGTGAAATTTGGAAAATATATTTTACATCCATGTAGATAATACATAAATATACAACTTTCAAGTTCTACACATCACCAAATTCCGAATCTATGGCATATCAAAATTTTGGAAAACAGAATTAAAAGATTGAAGAAGTTTCATCCAGGTACAAGGCCAGTTAGTCAATGAGCCATATCTCTTTCCACACAACACATCAATCAGAACTATTTCATAGGTAGTTAGAGGGGATATAATCCTACAAAGTTCATGTTTCACACTTTGTCTAAATCAATGCATAATGTCATCAAAATATATGAAAATAAAAAAACTAAGGTGATTTTAGTTGGTTATGAACTAGCCCTAATGAAGGAGTTATAACTCCTCACACATTCCAAATCAAGAAAAATTGTTTCATAAGAATTTAGTTGGGGCATAAAGCTACAACTTTCATATTTTGAACTTTTCATAATTTTTCTTTTAGGGTTATGAAATTGTGGGTACAAAATTATGCTCTAACGACAAAAATCAACACAATCAGCTCTTATTCTCTTGAATTTCAACTTTCATCCAAGAGTTCTACCTCGAATACTCCAAAATTCTCAATAACCATGCATGATTAACATATCATGAGGGGTTAATTTCATTTGAGAAGAATATAAATTAACGTACCTATTTTCCCAGAACCAGAAAGCCTTAGGCTTCCTTCTTAGGCAACTCACTATTCTCTCTCTCCTTTTTCTTCTTCTTTTTTCCTTTCTTTCTTCCTTAGCTCTCTCTGTTTCTGCTATACCTCACATCTAAGCTCTGTATTTTGATCCTAAAGGATAAAAAATTTCACTTGTAAACCTATTGTAACAAGACAAAATCATTGTATTGCATTCCTATTGGTTGGAAGTTCACTTTTTTCTTTTAGTCCCTCTTCTTTACTCCTTAAGCACCTCCATCCATCTTCTAATTCCTAGATGCTTCTTATACTTTAAAATAATCTTTATAACACCCTTATTTATGATGTTATAACATGTAACTCAACATAAGATAATTTTCTATGCAACAATACAAACATTACATATTTGTTCAAGTGTCCCAAATACAATGGTGCATGTGTCATCATCGTGCTTATCCAATTAACGTGTCTAAATAATGATTTATTCAATGCATATATTCAAATATAATGCAATTAAAATACATATAATTTGGGTTGAGGATGTTACATCACTTATATTCTCCATCCCATATTGATAGAAGAATAAGACTCCACCTACAAAAGAGCCTCTAGACCTTGCGTGTGGGAGAAATGAGGTTAGAAATATCTTTTGCAATCACATGTGCATTTCATGCATACAATCATCTTTTATCTTATTCATGCATTATGCTAATAACCCTTGCTTTGCAACCATCATAGTTCAACTTAAGCCCTAGTGACAAAAGAAGAGGCAATTTACTAGCTAAAAAGAGTAAGACACCTAGCCTGGTTCAAAGGTATGAGTTATTAGTGGAGCTGACTATACCCCCTGAGATCATATAGAGGATAGGGGCTAATCTTAGTTGTACCATGGAAAAAAGGACTGCTAAGGAGGTGAATATATGCCTTAATGATATTTTAAAGAAGATTTATGCATTTGATAGTAGAACTAACAAGGAAAAAACACCTATGGAAGTAGCCTAGGCTATAATGATTGATGATGACTTATTTGGATGAAGGAGTGTCATGATAGCAAGCTTGCTAAAGAGATAGGGAGTATTATTGTAGTTCCTATTAAGCTCATGAAAATTAAAAGGTAGAGTACTCAGTTTGATGATCTAGCTAAATAGTTAGAAAATATCTAAAAGACACTTAAACCCAAGGGTCTAAAGAAAGGAACTTATATTAAAGAGTTGCTTAGCCACAAACTCAAGAAACTTTTGGCTAATTTTTAAATGTCTAAGCTTCCAAAGTTCATAGGAGCTTAGAATGCAAAACATCACATTTGACCGCATGTGTTAGTCATATAGGCGTCCGAGTACCTACTGACACCTTGCTAAAACTCTTTAAGTTATCATTGAAGGGGCCCATAAAAACTTAGTACTTTAATCAGTCAAGGATGATTAGGAAAGATTGAAAAGAACTAACAAAGGCTTTTAAGAAACATTATGTAATGACCATTTTCATTTATAAATCATGGCATTCATCACCAAAAATACATATGCATAAAGGTTTATTCATCATACATTCAACATGTAACTAACAAAGGCTTTTAAGAAACATTATGTAACGACCATTTTCATTTATAAATCATGGCATTCATACCCAAAAATACATATGCATGAAGGTTTATTCATCATACATTCAACATGTATTTAATGTACATATATGTTAACTAATGTTCAAGGCTAGTAACCATAAACTGGTTCCTATCTAGAAATATGTATATGACACAAGGAGAGAGGGAGTTGGAATTCAACCGACGACCTATCGTCCATGTGTCTATATGCAAAACTTTATGCACCAAAGTATCAAAACCCTATGCTTCAGCATCTGAAAAACATAATTGCAGTTTGGTGAGTCACGACTCAATAATTAAAAATAGTAATCAGATTCTTATGGCATAAATATCAATCAAATATGATTAAGATACATTACAAGTATAACAATTGACTATGTAAGTGCAAGTGCAATAAATAAATTTTTGTCATTACCTTGCAAAGCAAATAATGCTACCAGAAATTCATATGATTCAAGTGACATTTACTTTTGTTGGCCATCACATAACAAGTGAATCATTTGATCTATATTACATGCCCATATGACATGTTGATCCCTTTTTCCAAGTGATTTGCAAGTGTTTGACAAGTCAGTCATAACATCCTTTTAGTTCTATATGCAAGTGTTCATTCACAATGGTATACTAAGTAATCATTAAGAGCATATAATTATCACTTGACTTGTATTCATATGTAAAAGGTAACAATTCAATCACATATACATGTAATATAACATAATCACATCATAAAATTGTCACACATACACATTAGAATCAAATTATAGTTTTTACTCACCATTTATTGCGACCAACCTTTACGGTATGCTTGGTCTCTCTCTATGACTTCCTTAAAGTGTTGAGATCTTAACATTTGATACTTACATGGTTATAAGTATGTCAAAATGATTATGAATGCTTGATATGCAACTATGGCATGATCCATGCAAGTGGACCTAATGTTTATGCATATTTTACTTATATAGTATCTTAAACTTACTACACTCTCATAAAATAAATCTATATATACTTATCCAAATGACTTAACTGTTTTTTTTCAAATAAATTAGACATATAATGATACAACATAGTCAAATTTCAAGTCACTATAAGACATATAGAAAATGTGGTAAATTTTTTAATTTAGCTCTATTTCAATGCCATCTCAGTCTGAGTAGGTCTTACATTCTTGGGTATATCTAAAATTGTACAAATCCAATTGCAAAATAGATCTACCATAAGTTACAAAACTCTTAAAGGAACATTTTCCATATTTTACTCGTTGTCTAGTTTGGTCTATAGAGTCATAAATACAAATGACCAATTTAAAGGTGAGCAAGTTTTCAACATGTTGGCTATCGGTCATAATGAATGTGCAATATCTCAACAACCATGTAAATTTGGCAAAACTATTTTACAGTCATGTAGATAAGACATAAATTTAAAACTTTCAAATTTAACACCTCACTAAATTCATATTCTATGTGCCTCAAATTCTTAGAAAATAGAATTATAAGACTGATGAGGTTTCATCAAGTTCAGGGTTAGTCACAATAAATGAACCATATTTCTTTTGACACAATAAATCAAGCAAAAAAGCTTTACATGTATCTAGAGGGGATCTAACCCTACAAATTTCATGTTTTTCATTTTGTCTAAATCGAAATATAAGGTCACTAGAATATAAGAAAACATAAAGACTTAGGTGATTTTGGTTAGTTTTGAACCAGCCCTAATGAAGGAGCTATATCTCCTCACACACACCAAATTAAGCAAAAATGTTTTGCAAGCACATATATAAGGCATAAAGCTACAACTTTCATATTTTTCACCTTCTTAATTCCTCTTTCAGAATTTTAAAATCATGGGTACAAAATTATGCTCTAACAATAAAACCAACACAATCAATTCTTGTTTCTCTTGAATTTCAACTTCCATACATGAGCTCTACCTCAAATACTCCATAATTCTTACTAACCATGCATGATTAACATGTCATGAGGAATTAATTTCATATGAGAATAAGATAAATTAACTTACCTATTTTTCCATAACTAGAAAAGCTTAGGATTCCTTCTTAGATAGCTCACTCTTTTTCCTCTCCTTATCTTTCTTATTCTTCTTCTTATTATTATTTTCTTTCTTTCTTTTTTAGCTCTCTCTTTCTTCTACTAGCCCTCACATGTATCCTTTCTATTCTGATCCCAAAGGATAAAAAAGTCCACTTGTAAACCTATTGTAACAAGACAAAATCATGGTGTCTCATTTACATTGGTTGAAAGTTCACCTTTCCTCTTTTAGTCCACCTTTTTCACTCCTTCATCACCTCTATCCATCTCCTAATCCCCAAATGCTCCTTATACTTTTAAATAAGCTATAAAACACCATTATTTATGATGCTATAACATGCACACAACGTAAGATAATTTGCCATGCAGCTATATAAACATTACATATGTTCAAGAGTCTCAAATGCAATGGTGCAAATATCATCATCTTGCTTATCCAATTCACATATCTAAATGATCATTTTATCGAATGCTTATGTTTACGTAGGATTGCAAATCATTTATGCAATGAATACCCTCATGTGAGAATGCCAAAGAATGTGGATAAGGATGTTATATATCTTCCCCTCATATGAAGAATTTCATCCTTGAAATTTAATGCCTATTGATAAATGTGGATATTGTCATTTAATATTTTCTTCGATTTCCCATGTAGTCTCTTCTTGTGATTAGTTTATCTATAACACATTAACCAAAGCGATTTCTTATTTTGTAACTGTTTTGTCTTATAACCAATGATTTTCATTGGTTCTTCAATATAACTTACATCATCTGCAATTGTTATTGTTGGATCTCTAAGTATAAGTTTAGGATCAGACCGATACTCTATGAGCATACCCACATGGAATGCATTATGAATCTGAGCCATCTCTAGTGGTAGTGCTAGCTTGTAAGCTAATGGACCTATTCTTTCTAAGATCTCATATGGTTTTATGCATTGAGGATTCAGTTTCCCCTTCTTGCCAAATCGAATTATTCCTTTCCATGGTGAAACTCGAAGGAACACTTTGTCTCCAACCTCATATTCAATTTCTCTTTTGTATTAGTCTGTATAGCTTTTTTGCCTGTCTTGTGTTGTTTTAAGTT
>CATIWR010239268.1:0-15332 GCA_949677035.1 Omphalea diandra | reverse complement strand
TATAAATATATAATATATAATTTTTATATATTTTATAAAAAAATAATATATTTTTTTTTCAATATATATATATATATATATATATATATATATATATATATATATATATATATATATATTTCCATCCAAATTTATATATACAATGCTAATGATATTGGAACACGTCTACATTGATTGTTCTAATCTCATCATTTTTTTGTTAAGCCATTTTAATAGCCACAGAAAACTCGAGAAAATTAATATTTGACAACATATACATGGTAAAATATAATTATGCTGAAATATAATAAGACATGGTAAAATATTGACATAAAACACAAATTATAATCCAATATAATTTTTCTCTCTCGGTGTATGTAATATTAGCCTTTTAAAACCAAAAAAAAAAAAAATCAAATTCGATGGTCTAATGTTACAAAAATTACCTAATTTTTTAGTTAATTATTTATGCAAAAATAAAATTAGTTAATTATTATTGATTGAGTGTCTATTTATAGTATAAATTTAAGAGATTAACTCAACTCTTACAACCTCCTCCCCTTAATTTTTTAAGATACATCAATTGATGGATAACTTATTTAAGTTAGGTTTCTAAAATATTAATCATAGATTTAAGTATTCAACATTGAAGAAAATGATTAAATATAAAAGAATATAGTTTATTCTCAGTAAGATAACTAATTAATTCTTAATTGATATATAAGCGATCATCTTGCATCTATGTATTGCAAGAAATCCGTTTGTATATTTTCTTATTTGGAGTAGTCAAAATACTTATCAGATCAGTTTAGAGTTTAAGTTATTTTTATATAATCTAATATTAGCTATCCTCATTAAAATGGATTGGTCTCACTCTCATGTAAAATTCAGCTCAACATTGCTGTCTAAATTATTCAATTTATCATAAGTTCTGCTCAGTTTAAGATTGACTCTCAGCCTATAGATCAATGTTGGTTTGACTCATCAGTCTATTTTTATTATCTTGAAAGAATAATCTTCATCAGGAATATAATTATGATTAGAAGGAAATAGAGTCCTCAGGACACAGTCCACTTGAATCACTATATATAATTACCAACCAGCTATTTTATTCATTCTAACATACTTATAATTTTATTCATTCAACATACTTGTACTTTTATTCATTCAACATAATTATACTTTTTATCTCTTAGTTAGTGTTTACTAATTTACATATTAAGGTGAACTTTCAGCACAATGTTATATTAAGAAGAAAAGTATAAAATAATTGTATTCATTCAAAACTATGATCTTTGAAAAAATCGGATTGGTTTCTATTGATAAAATTAAGAACTGAATAAGTGAATTGTTCAGTTTCATATAGATTAATTTTTAATATTATTTTTATTTTAATTATTATAAATATATTTATAAAAAAATTAATTTTTAAAATTATTTTAATAATATTTTTAAATTTTATTTATTATTAAATTAATTAAATGGATTGGATGATTAAATTAAAAATTAATCAATTTATCATTTTGTTAACCCAGCCAGTGTAAAAATATTGCAAAACTATGCACAAATTGAAGGTAGCATGAAACCTTGGAGGAAGGACGTGGCCCTTGCCTTTGGGCCCTCATTAGTGGCCTTAGAAAAGATTAGTATAGTCATTGAATATGGTCTACTTTTCCTTCCACGCGGCCACTCTACGCGACCTTTTTCTTCAAAAAAGAACAACTGAATATTCCAAAAAAAAACAAAAAAAGACATCCGAGGTAAAGTGGATACGGTTGTCTCTCCCCCCATATTAGACTCTTAGAAGGAATCATAATTCATACATAGACTATCGTTGCTAATTACTGCAGTTTTACGCAATTATATAACATTTGATAAGATATAATAGAAAGAAATCTAATATAATTAGAAGAAATTTTAATTTAATAATTTATTAAATTTATAATTGATTTTATTTTATTACATTATATCGAATAATATCTTAGAGTTTATTTTATGAGAATCAATTAAAAAACCAATTCAATGAGTGATAAGCAAGCGTACTTGGTAAATTGCAATGTTTTCAAAAATAGATTAGTTTGATCAATCATATTGATAAAATTGAAAATCAATTAATGATTCTGCTTGATTCAATATTAAAGACAATCAATAAAAAAATTGATTTAAATTAGAAAAAGTCGACAAATAAGTTAAATAAAAAATCAAATCAAATCAATTTAATATAAAAACACATCATTTTATGGAAATATTTAAAATTTTCAAAAAATTTGCACTTTTTTACTTAAAAATATTTTTATTATTTAACATATTATATTTTCTTAATTTTAAAATTTTAAGTATTATTTATATATTTTAAAAAATAAAATCAAACTATTAAATTGGATTTAGCAAATCAATAAAACCATCCGAATCAAAAATATATATAGTGATAGGTTCAATTAATCAATGATTTTTAATATTAAAATTAAAACTAAATTAAAAATAAAAAATATTTCAAAATAAAAATTGAAATTAAAATTTTCAAATTAATTTTTTAATCAATTCAATTTTTCAAATTTTTTGCTGACCACAGTAGTGATAAGATTGAAATATTATAAGATTTTACTCTCTTTTATATATTTTTCAATGCAAAGGTTTTCATATAATTTTATATATGTATTTGTAAAATGAACTATACATTTAATAAATTTATTTATAAATAAAAATTTAAGAAATGTATTTACAAATCAAATAAATTCAACATTAATTCATTTTAGATAATGTGTTGGCCAAAATTACAAGTTTGGCTTCTTAATTTCTAGCATTTGTAGGTGCTGTTTAGGTGCCATTTTTTCAATAGCTTTAATTAAAATTTATAATTTTATAAATTTTTAAATATATTAAATAAAAATTAATTAATATTGCTTTTGACTTACCTGTTGAAATAATGGGGTGCCATAATTGACCTCAATCGGGATTTATAGCCACGACGCCTCCCGTTTTTGACAAAAAAAATCTACAGAGGATCACTTCTACGAAATTTTGTTGGCGGGACGGAAATTCAGAAGGAGAAAAAACACAAAAAGCAAAAAGTGAATAAATAATAATTTAATATTTTTAAAATAATTAATGAGATTGATAAAGTTAAAATTTAATTAGTAATTCATTCCAGTTTAATTACAAGTTAAAAATTAATTTATTAACAAACTGATTAAAACTGAAATTTGAATTAAATTGATTTAATTCAAAACTATATTATTATATGGAAGATTTGAAATTTTGAAATAATACTATCTTATTCAAAATTAAAGTTTTAAAATATTTTTTTATTATTTTATCATATTATATTAATTTTTTATTTTTAAACTATATTTATATACATATATATATATATGTATATATTTAAAATTTTTTAGCAAATATCCTATTAAATATATTAGTTGAATTAGTTGAACAAAAAATCAGCTAGACGATAAATTCAATTGCTAATCTAATGTTAAAATATTAAAACAAGCGCTAAATAATAAAAGTATACAGAAGTGAACAATATTAAAATTAAAATATCAAATGAAATCGATTTACTTTTTAATTTGATTTTATTTTTAATGAGTTGGTTTCAATTCAAATCGATTTAAATTTGAGCGGTTAAGGAAAAAAAATGTTATTAATATTTTAGTCATGATGAAAGTTTGAAATTTCAATTAATATATTTTGAGTTTGAATCTCGTTAATCCAGAATATATTTAACATTAATATTGCAAGAATATATAATTAGCATGAATATTATTCAATTGTTCTAAAACATTTGAAAATGTGCTCCTTTACACATAAATACGTGGGATTCACCTATTATAACATAGAATGTAAGATCCTATTATATTTGTGAGAGAACACTTTTTTTCAGTGTTTCATGATATTTATTTTGTATTTTATTTAAATTTATATAAAATTTTAAATTAATTCTCATATTATTAATTTTAAAATATTTATCTCCTTTAAATTTTTATAATATAAATTAATTAAATTTTAGGATTATTATATATTTAAACATTAATTCACACGTTTCATGATATTTATTTGGTATTTTATTTAAATTTACATAAAAATCTTAAATTAATTATCATATTATTAATTTTAAAATATTTATCGCCGTTAAATTTTTATAATATAAATTAATTAATATAATTTCAATGTTTCCAGATTATTATATATTTAAACATTAATTCACAAGTTTCATGATATTTATTTGGTATTTTATTTAAATTTATATAAAAATCTTAAATTAATTTTCATATTATTAATTTTAAAATATTTATTGTAGTTAAATTTTTATCATATAAATTAATTAATATAATTTTATCAATTCATAGTAATAAAAAATTATCAATATCACTCTAATACTTATTAATTTTATTCTATTGTAACATAATATATTTTTCATAAATTAATTCTTAAATATAAAAATATTATTTATTTATATATATAATTGAAAAAGTATAAAATTTTTTAATTCAAATATATTTATAATTATTTATGAAAATAATTTAATTAATTTATTAATTTAATTTAATAATTTTAATAAAATTTAGAAATTTAATTTTTTATTATTAATTAATAATATTTATGTTAAAAATTTATTATTTATTAGTAAACCTTTTAGTAATTTTTACGTAAAAACTATTAGTATCAATAATAAATACTAAACATGTAGTAGTATTAGCAGGGCTCATCACTTTAAAAAGCTGAAATGATAGGAAAAGTTTCTGTATTTGATATTGTTCGATAAAATTAAAAATTAAGTGCTAAAAAATCAAATATTGAATATAATAAATATAAAATTATTATATATTAAATTTAATTAATTTGTTTTAATAACTGTAATTATTGAAAAGCATTCAATTTTTCGATTGAACATATTGAATTTTATAATATTATTTTTAAAATTTATCCGAGATAGGGGCAACTTTCTTGTGGTGGTAATTGCGAATGAGCAAGTAGGGGGCGGCAACCAAGGAGGTAGCGAGACTAACCGCAATTGCAGGAATAGGTTTACTTTCTTTCATTTTGGTTATGTAAAGTGAAAGTTTTAATTTTATAATATTATTTTTAAAATTTATCCATCAAATATATATGTAAATTGATTTAAAAACAAAATTTTTTAAAAAAACATATAATGAAAAATGAAATTTCGCATAAATATATAAAGACAAACAAGTGCTTAAAAGTCAATAATAATTTAAGGATATGTTAAAGATCAATAATAATTTAAGGATATATTAAAGATATAACGTTAAATAAAGAATTTAAATTTATTAGTGATAAGTTAAAGATGTATTAAGGGTATAAAATCATCCATTAAAAATATTGAAAAATTTAAGATGTATTAAGGGTATAAAATCATCCATTAAAAATATTGAAAAATTAATAACTTGATATTTTAAATTAAAATTAATTATTTTTTAATTCTTTTGACTTACGATTTTAAATGATTTTGATTAAATTAAAACTTTTAAATTAGATCTATATTATATTATCAAAAATCTTAAAAATAATAAGTGTTTAAATTTTTAATTTTAAATAATAACTAGATTGTCAAACACCCTCTTCCTCTAAAAATAAATGTCTAAAACTGTCTTCCATATTGATAAATCAAAAATAAGGGTTAGATTTTGTTTCCTTACATTATATTATTTAATATTTTATTTTTATATATTATATTAAAATGCTTTTATAATTAATTATGTTAGAGTAAAATATTTTTGTTAAATAAAATATGACATATTGATAATATTTTTATTTTTATATCAAATTTTCAATTTTCATAATTTTTCTAAAAAATTGCAAAACGAAAAATCAAAATTCATCATATATTTATTTTTAGTAGAAAATCAAATTCCATTACATAATTATTTCTAATATCAAAACAAAATCCATTGCATAATATAATTAAAAAAAAACACTGCATTTAAATTTAAATACAAAAAATTCACCAAATCCATCTTACATTGAACCCAATAAGTATCATGACCACCTTACTTATATTTTCTTTTGTTGATTTTCTTTCTTGAGTAATTATTGGGTTCTTCAATGATTGAAATCTTTTTCGTATTTTCTTGAAGTTGAAATATTTTTGAAATGGAAAATTAGAGATTCCACCGATAACCATTATTGACCATATTCATCGTATCACTCTCTTTCCTTATACGACAAAAAACCATTTACAGCATCTTAAAAATCGGTGAATTTGCTTAGTTGATGGATTTCAACATGATTAATTCCACAATCATTTTTTGGTTTGATAACTATGGATTGATAACATTCAATTATTATTTACTTGCTTTTTTTTCTTTTTTTTAAAAAAATTTGTTTGTGGTTGTAACATTCAATATTTTTCAAACGCTACAAGAAGTTATTTTATGTAAAATAAATAGAACCTAAATATAAAAATAAGACACTATTTTGCAATTCATGAATTTGAAACTTATAAGTTAATTAATATAATTGCATTTTTGAATGTTGAAAATAAAAAATGGTTTATAGATTTAGTCCTATTTATAAATATTTTAAGATGACAATTAATAAATATTTTTAATTAAAACTTTAAATAATGTATAGTTTTAATGAAATTATTATGATAATTTTTATATAAAAATATTCTATCCATTATATCTATATAGGTAAAAAAAAACAATTATTAACTGTCTTAATAATTAAAATTTTTAACATATTGAAGTTTTTTCATTTTTTAAAGAATTTGAATACATAATTAAATAATTTTTCTACAAAAATCTAAGGTAAAAAAATATTATTAGAAGTTACCAATATTAGTAAATGTGATATTTAATTAACCAATTTGAGTCAATTTAATATTTTAAAAAGTGATTTAATATTCAATTATAAAAAATGACAAATAAGAAAATTTTATTAAATTGTAAGAGAGGTATCACATGTCAACCTACAATTGGAGCTTTATATCTTTTGAATCAATTGCATTATATACATATTCAATTATTTATTTTGATAAAAATTAAATGTTATTAGTTGCTTCTTTTTTAACCTCAATCTAACCCAATTGCTGAAATATTTTATCTGCTACAAGTTTTATAACAAAATGAGTAATTTTGCAATATATTATTAGTTTTTTTCTTTTCATAAGGATTTTTTCATAATTATAGTTTTATCTTTTTTTTTTGAAAAGATGTTTTGTGATCTGATGTTTAATGATAAGATCATTGATCTTGATCTGCAATATTTTATATGGTGTGTCATATAAATTTTAAAATTTCTTATATCAATAATATTAAATTCAATAGAAATTTCCATAATTAATTAAGATTTTAAAATCGTAAAGAACAGGAATTATAGTGTGTGATTTTGAAATTGATTGTTATTAATTAGATTGAAATTTTAGAGTACTAAATGTGCACCACAATTATTAGCAGTCATTAAGCTGTTGAAGAAGGATTTGATTCATCTAGGATCCTAAACGGTGAGATCTTTTACACAGGCTTTGTCCCATTCTTTTGATTATTATTATTTTTTTAAATATGAATTTTTTTTATTGATAAATCATACATTCATATTAATCTACTTTCTCCCCTTTGAATCTTGTCGACCATTAGATGACTTTGTTTTTAAAATGACATTTGTCTTTCACCCTTTTGGTACCACAGAAAGTAAGTCTCACCCTAATTCCAAAGTCATTTCAACAAAGAAAAAAACCAGAAGGGCCTTGTCAAACTACTAATGGTAATGCTACAACATAAGTATTATGGGACAAACAACCGAAAGATGCGTGCTCCAATTGCTTCTCTAATTAATTATAAACACGCAAACGACCATGTGAACCTGCATCATTTGAATTAATCCTATGATTTAGGCCTTCCAAAAGTTATTTTAAAATCCGTCCAAATCTCCACAATTATGACTTCTCACCTTATGTAATTTGTCCAACATTCAAATAGTTAAACAGTATGTAATATCTCACTGTTGTCAATTTTTTAAAAAAATTTTAAAAGAAACAGATATGTGCTTCTATATTCCAAACATGTAAGTTAGAGTATTTTATTTTCCTTTCATTGAGTTTTGCAATACAGAGTCTTTAGTTTTTATTTTGTTCTCAGAGAGATTTGGGTCTTGTTAGAAATTTTTCTGAATAGATGATTTGATGCATATGATGACAAATTATAAATTTGAGTTCAATAACATATTTTATGATGGTAAAAGTTGTATATGATTATTGTTGGTGAGAATGATAAATAATAAA
Organism: Omphalea diandra; assembly: GCA_949677035.1. NCBI lineage: Eukaryota > Viridiplantae > Streptophyta > Magnoliopsida > Malpighiales > Euphorbiaceae > Omphalea > Omphalea diandra. Next base: position 7,108 of record CATIWR010239268.1, on the reverse strand, counting down.
TTGTGTTCCCTTGGTTTGTTGATGAACTACATTTTTCTGATTTGCTTGTGAATAGTGTTCTTCTAGATTTGCTAACATATGGGTTGCTTTTTTTTATTTTGAAAAAGCTATCATATAGTTAATTAATTTTTTTTTAAATAAAATTTTTATATGAACACTTGGTGAAAAAATTAGGAATAGTGATTAATTAAATGTTGATAATGAAGAATTTTAGAATAAAAAATGATAAAATTTATTATAATGTCAAGGATAGTATAGATTTTTATATAATTTTAATAAAAATATTATATAATATAATGAATCAAACAAGAGAAACTATTTCATATGAATTGAAAATTAAGAGATAATTTAATTAATTATAATAAATTGTAAGAGAGTTTTGATACGGTCCGAGACACCTATAAATCGAATAGGCAAGTGCACCTATCGAGTATAATATAACGTAGGAGTATTGAGCGTTGATCTCTTAAAGACTAAAAGTATTAGTATTAGTTATTTATCTATCATTTAACTAGTAAATTTAAGTGAATTAATTAACTAATTAAAAATTAAAATAAATTAATTCGACAAACTAAAATAATGAAAATATGAATTAGAGACTGGAAAAAAGGTGACTAATATGACAAATGACACTCAAGTATTAAATCTCCCTAAGACTTGTGAAGAAATTAATTTTCCAACAATACAATTTAATTCAATATTTATATAACCGTTGAAATCCTTTTAGTGTGTTAAAGGCCTTCTCAATATCATTAACATCTAATTTTAGGTTGACTAAATAAAAAAATTTTCTAACTAAAACCCCTAAAATTACATTATAGTTTTTTGAATTTTACTATTAGGTTTGATACTAATCCAAAAGATTTATGTTATCTTATTTGTAAGGGTACATGCAACTTCTTTCAATTGTGCTAAATATATTCAATAACTTAATTTCTCAATCTAAGTTTAATAAAATTATGAGGCAAAAATTAATATTCTGAATATATCAATTCAAGAAAATAAAGAACAAACACAATTGAATTCCATAAAATAATGAAAAGATTGTATTATCTAAAAAATCACAATTCAAAACTCATCTTAAGATTCATTATACTTAAGTGTCTAACTAATTTAGTTCATAATTAAATTACTAACCAACATCAAAATAAAAAAAAAATAAAATAGAAAAGTTTTCATGATAAAACTCTTGTATTTTTCAATTTTCTTCAAACTTGATGGATGACCAATAATTCTCTTATTATGGACAATTTTTTCCCTAGAAAAATAAAAATAAAACAAAATACTTCTCTCTAGAAAAATAAAACAAACAAAAACTCTCTCCAAAAAATATTATATCCCAAAACAAAAACTTTATCCCTTATTTATAATCTTTTATTCTCCTTTAAAATATGAATAATTAGGAATTCTTCACCAATTAGGAAAAATAAATTAATAATAAATTTTTCTATTTTGAATAGGACCCGATGAAACATGAACTCTTTTTTTCTTGCACGAGCTCTTCCTAATTTGAATGAGAATTAGACTCAATTCTGTCTAAAAAATATTAAAACTGGTCTTTGAACTGTCAAATTTCTATTTTGGTTCCTAAACTTTTTAAACTATACAATTCCACCCAAAAAACTCTTCTAATTCATCCATAAACTCTAATTTCTAGGATTTCCTATTAAATTATAAAATATAAGCCAAAAGTAAGACATTGTATGATATTTTTATCCAAATTAGACTCAATTAATAATAAAATTAGTCCTAAACATACTAAAAATAAAAAACTATCAAGTTTATAGTACCTAATTCCAAAAAAAAATTAGGATTCATCATAGATCAATCATGTTAATAAAACGACACAATTCAGAATATTTAATTCCAATTTTTGTTTCCTTCATGCAAAGGAGTAAAAAAATAAGCAATGATCTATATATCATGAATCAAACTAATAATAAAAAAATATTTGTCATTCAAACAGTTATGTTCTTCCCTAAGCAAATTGATTGATAAAAAAATGACTTTATTTTATATTCGAATAACTCCATCTACGTGTATAGTGACTCTACCCAAAGTGTATAATAATTTTATCTTAATTATATTGATCCATTCTGAGTGTACTGGTGTTACTACACCAAGTCTAAGTGAAGACAACTCAACCCAAAAAATAACTAAATTTTGCCTTCCAATATGTAAGAAAATACTAAAAAATGTCTTAACCTAGTATGTGAGCAAATATGAATACTGAATAAATTAATGTATTAATTTAATAATGAATTATACATATATAGATATTTTAACGATTAAACGAATATTTTCTTTGAATGAAATTTCATCAATACCCCAAGTTTAAAAAAATAATAAACTAACAGTTTTGAAAATTAAAATATCATCACTGAAACCTAATAAAATGCGTTTTCGTCCGCGCCCAAGATATATTTTTTTTTCAAAACCCATCACATCGGAATATTAGAGATAAGGATAGAGGTGAATTATACGGTAATGCTTTTTATAATGTTGCTAAATAATGTGATTTAATATAATGTTGAATAATAATTTTTATTTACTTTAATAATATCTAATTTTATCTAATTCAATAATATATAATAATTTTTATTTAATTTAATAATAAATTTTTAATTATTATATTATAATATAATAACGTAAACAACTATATTTGACTAGAATGATAACATTTCTACTAAATCATTAATGAAAACAAAAATCTATCGTTTGGCCATTATTTTGTTCCAAGTGAGGAGTCCAATGATGTCCTGTTTTTAGCATGTGGCTTGTGGTCGATCGCTCACAGGTGGAATAGGACCAGTTTGTTTAATGATTCATGCTTGTGTTCCGTAATAAATGTGCGATATTTATCATTTTTTTTCTTGGATGAAAATTAGTTATCCACTATTAAATATTTTTATTATCTTTTATTTTTTTTAATATAAAAGTATCAATATTCATCAAATATAAAGTAAATGTTTCACATATCAAACTATTGATGTAGTGAAACGTATTGTTTTTATCTTTATATTCTTTATAGTGAAGATTAAAATATCTTTATATATATATATAGCGAGAGAGAGGGACTTAAAGTTACATTTTTATTCAAAAGAAAATGAATTTTATGTATTACATTATGCCTGCATGTATGACAACGATCATTAAGATTTATATTTCATCATCGTTTTTCTACTTGCATAAATAAAGCTCAAAACCTTTGTGAACAGATAACCCAATTAAAAGAAAATTTTAGAGTCTTGTACATAACCTAAACCAGATTAGCTATCAAGCGTCCTGGCCCAAATCAGGACATTTAGGTTCTAAAGCTCACAAGTCATGCCCAATTTCATCATATGCTTATGAGGAATATCAAATAACACCTTGTTGCCACTTTGTCCCATATTTCTGTTCAAAAAATTATAGGCATAATCTATCAAAATTGTCTTTCATTAAACCTGCCCCTTTGGCTGCAGTCAGCCCTTCCTCGCAAATAAAATGAACTATACCAGCGTCCATGGATTTGTCAATCTCCATTTCTTCACTTAAGCTCAACACACCCATTGTTATGCCTTCTTCTTTAACAAACTCCTTCAAGCCCTCTATTACCATTCTTTCATTATACACATCATTCATGTATCCGTTTCTTGCCGTGCAGCTAAACAGGTTGAGCTCCTCGATCAGTCCTAACCGTTGAAAATTGAAACGTTCATCTGCTGAACCTTGGCAATTGGTAGTGATCTAACAGAGATGAAGATAAGGACAATGCGAACTGCAGGTATATGAGTCAAACAGTGCTTGAAGACTGGTGGATATCTTGAACATTGCTAGAGTAGAACAAGGAAACTCCAGGAAGCTTAATAAAGTTGGTCTCAGATACTATCTCTTTCAGCTCATTTGGAGAAATCTTGAGCTCAAGTTGATGATAATATTTTGTTAGGTGTGCGTAGTACCAAATGCACATTGTTGTCATTAGTATTGCAGCAAAGGCTAGTGGGAGAAATCCTACCTGACCAAATTTGCAGAGGACTGAACTTAGGTAGAGAAGCTCTAAGGCTCCAATAGTAAGGACATATGCAATTATGAAAAGCATATTGGTTTTCCATATTAGTAACATGATGAGTACTAGCATGGAATATGTGAGAGTCATTATAAACACCACCGAAATCCCTGGATAAAGCAAATAATAATTCCTTGGTTTCTATAATGCATATAAACCGTGTACGAGTATCTTGGTCTATGGGGGTGGACCTGGTCCATGCAAGAATCATTCTATGTAGATATCAGAAAATTAAGTGCACCACACACCTTTCTGAATTCTCATCTTGATTAGATTTTAATAAGAGACTTAAATCAAGGATATGAGAAACTACCATATGCATTGCCAAGCTTCCCAGTGCTTCTAAAACCAAGAGTGACTCCTGCACAAGCTAGCATAAGAAGGTAATTTAGCTTGAGGAATATAAACTTGTCCTTGATGCTCAGCTGAGGTGCGCACAATCTACATGGTAGAGAAACATCCAATTACTTTTTCTGTAAATAGCTATAATTATATTGCATAATTTGCTTTTTTATATTCATAGTAAGAAATTATAGTTGATATAAATATATTTATTAATCTCAATGATAAGCAATTTTATTATATATTAAAAAATAATAACTTAACATTAAGTATATTATTTACTTTTTTTATTTTCTTTTTCTTGTGCTCTAAAGCATGTTGTCTCATAAAATTTCAGCACTTACCAAACTATTACAATTTAATGCATAGATATCTTATAAAAGAATATTAATCAATAAAAAAATTTAAAATTAAAATTAATAAAGTCTTATTATTATGTTCAATTATATCACAAAAAAATTAAATAATTTGACTATATTGTGAACTAAACTTGAATATAATAAATTAACTAGTAATTTTATATTTCAAATAAGAAAAATAAAATTTTATATAAAATTTTAACAAAATTTTACATTTTTCTTTATATTATAATATTATTAAATTAGTCCTGCATGTCTTTTGTGTTATTTAATTTCCACATTTTTAATTTCGTCTTGGCCTTTGTTGATGCATTTTTTGGCATCTTCCCTAGTCTTGATGAAAAGTTGAAAACACTCAACATGCTGCGACAATCTGATGACTAGGAACATGTACTACTACTATGGGACCCTCCCTTAATTTTATTTGATATAATTAGGAGTTTTAAAATTTTATTCAATATGCTTTCTCTTTAAATCAGTATAAAAAAAATTATTTTATTAAATAAATTTATAAAACAAAATATGTTTTCATAATTTTTAATAAATTTAAAATTGAAATAATAGTAATCATAAAAGAAAGTACGGTTAAATTACCAAATATATTTTTGAATTTTTCCCTAAGTGATAATAAAACATAAAATAAATTATTTTATCAAATTTGCTTCTAAATTTATATTATTTTATCAAAATTACACATTAACAATATTTTTGCACACCATTATGTTTATATTTAACAAATTTTTCTTATATCTGCTACAGTTAAATGAACAAGTAAAATTATATAGTCAAGAAATACATTTAAGAGAGTTGAACTCAAATGTACTTCAAAAAAACACAATTTTTACTAAATCTTAAAAACATGATTTTTCTTTGACACAATAATGTTTTCGTAGAATAATAATTTTGCTCGTTTATTTAATTGTATCAGATATAAAGAGAAATAAATTAAATATAAATATAATAATATATAAAAATAATGTTAAGGGAGAATTTTGACTAAATAATATAAGTTCATAAGTAAATTTGATAAAAAATTTTATTTTATTTTTTATTGTCACTTAAAAGATAAATTTAAAGTGTATTTAATAGTAGTCTAGAAAAGCATGCTTGTTTATTACTTAACTTAAGTTCAACATATGCTAGTTTTTGCATTTCTTTAGTTATTTGAAAAATTATTCATGCATTAGCATTTGTGAACCCAAAAGAGGCATATGGAAACTATTACCCTCCAAATAATATCCTTAAATTTTGCTTACTTTTTAGTTTTTCTCATTTTTAACTAAATTAGATACTGTATACAAATACTAGATACAAGGATACAAAACAGAGGTAAAAATCTAAATCCGTTTGATCTTTGCCCTCTTTTGACATGTGCAGATTCTCATGAATTTGGATAGTTGGATGATCTTATTTGGTAGAATTTTGCGAATGTTTTGAATAGTCAAGCCCTTAGGCCATTTTTGGTAATTGATCGTTTCGTGGTTAAGAATTTTTATTTTTGTATGTACGAGTTCAAAAGTCGAGTTTAATCAATAGTTTACTTCAACTAAATGTAGGATCAAGATATGATCAAGAGCTTTACAATTTTATAACTTTCCCAGACGCTTCTTTGAATCATTGCTGAATTATGGAAATAGCCACCCTGTGTTATTTGCTTTTTTTAACACAAATAAAAAAGACTTAAAAAAAGGTTTATATATTTCTAAATTCAGATTGTTAACAAGGAGCCTCGTGCTAGTTTTGTTCGTTTACAACATTGGCCTATTGGGGTGGAAAAGTCAAGCGCCATGCCGTTTAGTTTGATCTACCTAAGCCTACAAAATCATATGCAGATAATCATTCTTTATTTTTCTAGATGACTTTAATATTAATTTGAAATCATAATAAATTAAAACAGAGAAGGATGTTTTAATGATTTTAGAAGTGACATTGTAAATCTTAACTTTTATTTTTATAAATTTGATTGTGTTGTTATGTATTTTATTTCAAAGAATTATTCAAAATCAAATGATAAATTTTATTAGGTATTGGTTTTTTTTTTTTTTGTTGAAGTATAATTTCTAATTATGGAATTAATCGAAGTAGTCCGTAAGACATTAGATGTTATATTATTTTATTTGATATTTAGATTTTTATGAATATAATTTATGTATTATAAATTGAAATAATTGATTTCAAAATTAGTTTTATTTTCTTTTATCATTTATATTATTTTTCCTGATTATTTTTTATAATTTTTTATTTTTTATATGAAATATAAAATTTAAGATATATATTTCAAATTTGATCACCCATTTGATTTTAAAAACATTGATTATGGGTACCGAGATTTCCAATGTGTCAGTTTAGCATTGTTGCC
>CATIWR010239205.1:0-18700 GCA_949677035.1 Omphalea diandra | reverse complement strand
AGCTACACTTCCATTAACCATGAAGGGATAGACAAGTAATCGTTCAGTTGGAGTCATGCAAAAACCACGAAGACGAAGCAAATTCCGATGAACAGCCATGCTGATCATTTCTACTTCTGTTTGAAATTGTAGCTCTCCACCTTGTGTGCGTTCCTCTTTCAATCTTTTTACTGCCACTAGAGAACCATCAGCTAAGCGTCCTTTATAAACCTTTCCAAATCCACCCCTACCAAAAATGTTTTTGTTACTAAAATTATCTGTTGCAACTTGTAATTCACGCAGAGAAAACCGTTTAAGTTGTCCAAGATGGACTTCCGGATCCTCTTCAGCTGTAAAGAAAAGTAGACAATCAAAATAAGTCCAGCAAAAGCAACTTTGTGAGCAAATCAAAACATCTGCTTTACAAGAACACAAACCAGGCACATCAAAAAAATGATCCTGTGGTTTTCTTCGGCGCCAATAAGCAAGAGCAATAGCAGGGGCAGCAAACAGCAGAGCAGCACCAGCAGCAACTCCTCCAGCAATGGCCCCAGTAGCACTATTACCTATTGAAAAAATATTTCTTTAATACATTACACTAAAATTAATACTATTAGCCAATGATGAGCACAACGATCAGAACTTTTTACTTGAGAATACCAATAGTTAAATGCAAAAATTCAGTAAATTCTACAGTAAGATATAACCCTAGTAAGAAAATTCAGAGTCTAATTTGAAACATTTATCACCAAGTCCTTAATCTGAATATTGAAAAGTCAAATTATTTTTCATATTGAAAAGTTAAAGCCAATGCTTATTTGTTTGTGATTGTGCACACAAGAATCCTTGTTCTTTATACTATGTGGTTTTATTTTTCATTTTTTAAATGGGTCAATTAAATAAATTGTTTGTTAGTAGGGTTTTGCAGGATTCATATGCCTGCGCACTCTTTCATATCGCTCCCATTCTTTTGAATTGATTCATCTGCTTGTTTGTTTATGCATGTGCACCCAAGCATGCTCATTAAAATCATTGTATGCTGGTTGCTTTGTGCATGTTAGTTTGCTTCCACAAAACCATATGCATTAGTTTGCTTCCACAAAACCATATGCATACATGGGCACGTGTTGGTGCGTTACCACTGAGCTGACAATGGCACCTGGTGGCATGTTTCTATATCCAGAAATTTGCAATTTGAAGAACTAATAATTCAGTTTAAGGAAAAGCTCAGGCACTGCAATAGATTTTTTTTTTTTTTTTGGGAAAAAAAAAAAAAAAGGAAATTCAAAAGCCAAGTGCGAAGCTAAATGATCAATTCTCAAAGGGTAAGTGAAAAAGGGAATAATTTACTTCAAGAAATTTAATGAAACATGAACTGTTATTCACCCTCTTACTACATCTGAATTCAGAAAACGATGAATAAGGAAATAAAATGTGAATGAAAGTAACAGCATCATTAAATATGCAAATAGAAGGTCAAAAGAACACTACAGCAAGCCAAAAAAAAAGTGAAAGAAAAAACTTGGGAACAAGAATAAGCCCATCACAATTACAACTTCAAGTTAACTGCATGAGAATAAAATGTTGATATCAATACTAACCACTAGAAGCAGGAGGTGAAGAAGGAATCGGACGAGGAGGAGAAGGTGGAGGTATGTTGAGTGGATTGCCGGTAAAACTGCAAGGAAATGCAGTGGTTAGTAGATATTTATTAGATCATCTAAATCCATCAAACTGATACCAACAAACAGAACTAAATGAAATAAACCTGATGGGAGTGAACAAGGAAAAGGAGCCATTGACAGGAATATCTCCTGTTAGATGGTTAGTTGAAAGATCCCTGGATTTCACATGGCAATATGATGTTCTTCACAATATATGGCGCAGATGTATTTTTTACATAAAAAGAAAAAAACTAATTCACTTGATCATGAAAATGAATGAAATCAGCATAATACTACTCACAGGACTTGCAAGGATTGAACTGTGGTCAAAGACATAGGAATGGTTCCAGACAAGGTGTTGTTGTTCAGACGCCTATTTCACACAAAAGAGGTGGTCATTTTTCAAGATAATTATGATGCTGCATGTAATGAATAATAAATTAGATGGTGGAAGCCCATTTCATGGAGCGTAAGATTCCAAATGGGCCAAGTTGTTATTAATGGCAAAACTTATTAACAAACTCTATCTAATTTTACCATCAAAAGGCAGAAGATTAAACATTTGCAATCTACATATCCATCATTTCCCTCCCTTTTTCTGTTCTTTTTGAGGTTGACAAAGAAAAAACTGTTATTTACAGAATTCGTATGTCTAGAAATGACATAACTATGTAAGATCTACATACAAAGTACCCATAATTAACAACTTCCAGGAACACAAACCTCCCCAATAGAAACAAAAGTGTCTAAAGATGTGATGATATAGTAGAAGATTGATGTATTTACTAATAACATAAAAATAATAGATGAGAAAAAAAAAAAAAAGATAATTCGTACAGGAAGCGAAGTCTTTGAAGGTTGCCCAGCGTAACTGGAATTGGACCACTTAAATTGTTCAAGTAAAGATCCAAGCTCACCAAGTTTGTCAAATTCCCAAGGTCATCTGGAATTTTTCCACTTATGTTATTACTATAAAGCTCCCTGTACAAGAAAATGATTTAGTACTAACAATGCAAAGGAAAACCAGTTTTTAATGCCAGAAGCAAAACAATGATGTAAAAAGATTCATTTCAATTCATATTAAACACCACTAAAAATACATATGCACAGATATAATAAACCATGTTTTCAAATATTTTATACATGCAAGTCTGGGTGCAATAACAACTGAGAGGGAGGGGGGAGACACAGAGACAGAGAGAGAGAGAGTTCATGACCTGGGACTCACAAGCAAACATGCACACTTGCATGCACATATGAGCATACAATATAGGATCAAAGATGAAGCAGCACCCCTTAGAGGCATAATCTTTCATGCCTCAGTTGGAGAAAATATTCAAACACAGTAGGCAAGGGTAAGCCTTAACATTACTTTTGAACAAAATGACATGGACTTTTTTTTAAGAACGCACTTTTAATTTCAACAAAAAAAAACGTGAGGCTTTTTCATTGGTTTGAACTTTGAATACCTGACATCAAATCACGATGGAGTTTTTTTATAATCACATTCGACATTAAAGTGGTCGATTAATTTAAGCGAGTACCAAGTAGATTGGATTCGCCATTAGGACTACCAACCCTTAGGGTTCAAGGAACCTGCACTCTTCATGAGTGAGGTAGCAGCAGCAATAAATGTGTATAAGCAAATACTTACCAGTTATTGGTGTAGGCATCACATCATTCATACTTTTCGAGTAGCAAAGTCATATTGCCATTACCTCTTAATGGTTCATTCAGAATGGAAGGGAAGGGAAGGTAAGAGGATTAGGAAAGGGGATGGGACAAGATATGTCCCTTATTTGGGCATTTAAAGAGTTTGGAAAAGAAAGGATCATAAGGATTAGTTATTCCCTCAAAACCAGTGCTAATTTCACCTCACAATTGAGGAAACAGGAATTATCCCTTCCTCGTAACTAACAATACTTTTCAATAAGATTAAAATCCATACAAATTTTTCCCTGATGTTTCAAGCATTCAAATATAAAATAATTGTTTACACTCAAATTTCTTTTCTTTTCTCATCCTCTAGATCAAAGATTATTTTTTCCTTTCTCCTTTATCTAAACCTTCCTAATGCTTTGTAAGAGTCTTTGACAAGTTGATGCATGGTCCCTTGTCTAAGCAGCATCTAGCCAAGAATTTTAAGGGAAGAATATTAATGGAGATTTAAAAGTTGGTTTTCCAAGTGCAAAGGTAATATTTAACCAGATAATTAATTTTTTCTCCATTGCCTATTCTCTCCACAATGTCATGCTTGGCAACGATGATATGTAATCATAAGAAAAAGAAAAATTGGTACAAGGGATACTTGGTGGCTTGGCAAGCAAAATAGTTACATTTTACAAGCTGGATATGATGGATAAAGAGACACAAAAACCTCAAGTAATTACCATGATTTTTTTCAAAATAGGCAATTAGTTCCCTTTTTTCTCACTGAATACAGTCATTTTCTTCATTGTATCTTTCTGAAGTTCATTCAAAATGCAGCTCTTGTATGCACCATCTAAATGGTGCATTAAAAAAAATGATTGAATAATCAAAACAAAGATGGTTTAAAGGTTTAGGTTCACTTTTTCATTCATAAAATAATGAATTCCCATTAGCAATTGTGAGATTGCCAAATCATACATTAGGAAACATAATATCTTGAATTAAAGCCAACTGAGTTATAATAATAATAATAATAATAATAATAATAATAATAATAATAATAAAAATAAAAATAAAAATAAAGAAGAAGAAGAAGAAGAAGAAGAAAACAACAACAATGAAAAAGGGCACAGTGAACATAAGGATGTTAAGAGAAGAAGAAAACAACAACAATGAAAAAGGCACAGTGAACATAAGGATGTTAAGAGAAGAAGAAATATAAAGCAATTTGAGTAATATATTGGAAGATTATTTAATAAAAAAAAACGAAGCATGTTTCAACTACTTAATCATTTAATCATAAATCCATATATTCTCTCAAGAGATCCTTATCAATGAAACTTGAAAGTTTAAAAGAGTGCAAACTAAATTGTTTCCTAAGAGTACATTTTGTAGTATATTTTGTTGTCCGATGAACCATATTTTCATAAAACCCAGTTATCATTAGAATAAGGAGAATGTTCATATCCTGATATCATTAATAGCAGAGAAAGCAATAAAGAAGGCAAGCTATGTATAGTGTGGTCTTCAATCATATCACACATGACCCACAAAAAAAACCATGAAAGAAGCAAACTTTAACATGTGTACCGTACTACATACAGATATTGTAACTTTGTAAGCATTCCAAGTTGTGGAACCAGTTTACCCGATAGATTTGCATTTCCAAGGTCACTAATTATCAAAAAGAGAAGTGTATCATTATCATAACCACATGAAATTCAAGAGTAAAGTAAGCATCATGACAAAATGGCAATTGCTAAGGCAACATACAAACTTACACTCGTGTGACACTATTTTCACTATTGCATGTAACATGAAACCAGGTGCAAGGATTGACAAGGGTAGGATCCCAACTTTGTAGAACATTGTTGGGATCAGCCAAACCGATCTTCAATGCGTTCAAGGCATCGCCTGTCTTACATGAACAAAACAAATCATAAAAAGACAGATCAATACCGCAAGAGCATAAATATAACTCAAAACGCCGTTACATAAAGCCTAATAGTCCTACTGTACTGACTACAGTTGACGGTCGATCAGCCCACACAAGGTCGACAAAGATAAATTGTGAATACCTATAGCAACTAAATCTAAGGATTCTGAATAAATTTCCTATGAACTCTAGGCAACTTGGTAGATATTAGATTGTAATGACAGCCATGCCACACAAGAATCCTGGAGTTGAAAAAGTCAACTGAACTAAAATCTGAAAAACCCATGACTAGAATCTAACAAAAATTGGATTATAATAAATGATTATAAGCATAAACTACTAAAAATCAAAATCAAAACATACCTTCAGCATTACCAGCGACCCTAACGGAATGAAACAGCAAAATCAAACAGATCGCCCACATCTTTTTCTCCATTAAGTCATTAAATTGCTCGCCCCGGTTTTAGAAACCCATACAATTAAAGTAAATATGGATTTGAGCGCTTTGGCTTGCAGAAAAAGTGAATCAAAATTTTACGTTGACTCAACCCCAAATAAAGAAAGAGAGTAGAATCTCAAAAAAAAAAAAAAAATTGAAATGGGAAAATTTTTAGGACAAGGATCTATTATAGAAGAAGTGTTTGGCGAGACTTTTTGAGAGTGGACCAATCATAAAGGAGCAAATTCTGGGAACTGAAAAATTTTTCCCAAAAAAAAAAACAAGGGAATGATATGATATTGATGAGTTTAAGCAAAGGTTTTGGGGAGTTGGACTTTCATAGTTAACCAATTTTTGTAGGATGAGATTGAGAAGGACAGGTGCTTAATAGTCAATGCAGCACCTTAAGAAGTCCTACCGCACCATTTGGAATGGCAGGAAATTAGAATTTTGCCCTTTTTTCTATGATTTTTGTTTTCATATAGCTGTATATCTTTGAACTCTGGGTCAGAGAGATAGAATATGCGACTTTCAAATTATATTAATTTCAATTTTTCATTTAGTTATTTAATTTAAATAAAATTCAATATAAATTGTCAATCACCATGTTGTGGCATTTATAATTTTTATTTTGAATTTAATGTGAGTATTATTATTACTTTATATTATAGGTAATATTCAATTTTTCACCTTTTTTTGTTTCTAATTTCTGTTTTTTTCCTTTTCTAAATATTTGTCTTTTTCCTTTTTTCATATAATTCTCTAATTAATAATTAATTATAATTACTTTATATTTTATAAGATGTTAAAATTATACGGGTAGCATTATTGTCACAACTTACTTGGTTAGAATCACAGCAATAAAATTTTTAAGAAATTAAACTAACTAAAATGTCCCTCATTTACTTAAATAAACAGAGATTATAGGAGAGCCAAACAATTGCCATCACTTGTTTAGATAACATCTTGATTGTTTTTAGGAATTGACGACCCACTAGTTTAGGGCCATTTTAAAGTGTCGTATAATTTAAAATTTTAGTTATTAATTTTTTTAATTTTAGTATTGACAATTTATTATCATAATAAATTATTTAATTAGAAAATTATCGATGATTGATATTTATCTAAAAAAGTATTATTATATTTTATCTTTATTATTTATAATTAAATATATTTACATTTTTATATTTTTAATGTTTTTATTTACTAATAACTATATTCGGCAATCAATAATTTTAATAAAAAATAATACTTTTTATAGTGTTTGATACTGCCACTACATTCAATTTTTTTTTTTAAAAAAAAAAGACCTATTTACTCCTTGAATGCTATAAATTTATTTAAATTAACCTAATCATAGTAAATAGTTTTATTTTTTTTACTAAATTTAATTTTTTGTATAGAAAATAATTTTAAAAAATTTAATAATAATATTTGTTTAAAAATAATTATATTATTTAAATTTAATCTCATTCTGAATAGAATTTTTTATCTTTTTATTTTTATTTTTGTCTATGTTTTGTTAACACTAAACTTTTGTTGAATTATATAATTTATCATGAATGGAAGAGGTTTAACTTTCTATCTAATATGACGTTGAACCTAGCTATTTATATTTAGGACATAAATAATGTTGTTTGTTAGTTACAGTATAGATATAATCTTTCTTACTTAACTAAGTCACTCTACATATGTTATGCATATAGTGGTAAAATTTAAAAATTGTCAGCTTAATTATAAATAAATTATGAATTTTTACGGCTTCAAAACTATATAATGTTCTATTGTCATTGAAAGTATATAATTTTAACTTTGAATCATTTTAATCTAACTTTAATTAAAAAGCAAAATGATACAAATTTTTTACCAATAATTAAATTATTTTTCAATAATGTAAAGATTGCAAATATAAAAGATTTTATAATTTAAAGTCTTTTTTTTTAATTTTATAGTAAAACAATCCGTGTGATTTTGCAAGGAAGAAAAATTTTAAACATACAATTAAATAACCAGGTATATTTAAAATGAAAAAAAGCTAATAATAATGTACTAGAAATTATATATATATATATATATATATATATATATATATCTTTGATACTCCAACAAACTTTAAAATAATATAAAGTGAGAAAAAAAATATAAATTTAAGAAAATATAATTACATATTGTATAATAAATTATCACATAATTTAATTTTTAAATATTTAAAACTTGATTATATCATTATTAATAGAAAGGATTGTGATAATTAATGGTGATAATTGTGGTGAGAGATATATTAATGAAATATATTAAAATATTGAACCTTTATTCTATTACTTAATTCATTAAGTTAAAATTTGCTATTTATTAGATCAATTATTTTTTTGAAATTAAGTGCTTAATAAAAAAAATTATTATCAAACACATTTAAAATGTTAAGAACTTTAAAAAAATTATTATCAAACAATTTTAAAAAATAAGTTTTAAATATTTTAATTTTAAGTACTTAATATGTTTATCAAACAACCCCTAACAAAATTACCAAACTAAAAATAGTCCATAAATATAAAGATTACAAAACAAAATGTAAAATTCAAGTAAGTTTTGAGCTTTGACATATGACCCCAAACAAAGGAGAATGCACTAAAGCAAGAATTCAAAATATTATTAAGTTGATTCACTTAATTCATAATTTTCTGAGAAAATTTTTTAAAATAAATTTTAGAAAGAATAAGTAAGACAACAAATAATTTGAGGGAGAGAGGAATCAATATACTCCAACTACTAAACTATAAAATTATCATTCAAACCAAAACACAAAAATTTTCTCATAATCTAACTAGAAATTTGAAATACTGATAGAAAAACAAAAGAATATTCACCTCCTCTTTGCTCTCAAGACATTGGTACTCATGAGGTCAAAATCTAAGGAGAAAGAAAGTGATTTCAATAGTATCAATGAGAGACATAAAGAAAAAATAAAAATTACTGAAATAAAATAAAAGATAAAAGAAAAAAATTGAATAATTCAAATTGATTTAATGTATCATCGAGTAAATGTTAGATAAAAATAACAAAATTCACCACCCAAACTTGATCGTAGGCAATAAGAATAAAATTATCAATTATATTATATGGATATGACATAAATATGAGAAAGTTATAAAGAAAATAGATTACGAATATTTAAAACCTAACATACCAAGTTTGTATTAGCATAAAATCCATAATAGCTTAGTTTTAATTTCCTTTACTTAATATTTTTTACGAAAAGAAAATCCTTAAGGTTAGTTATCGAAGCATCACAGAGCAGCTATTTTCTTTAAGTGAATCTAAACTTTGTATAAAAGAGAGCATGACAATTATATGTAATGTTTTAAAATAATGATTCTAAAAATAAGGCATCAAACACTTCTATTTGAGAGAAAGAAACAGAGTATATTCTACAAATTAGGCATTAGAGGCTCCTCTTTGAGAGAAAAATAAAAGAATATGCATTTAAAAATAAAAAAACAAATATGAACACCTAAAAATAAGGTTGCCTTCACATATAGAAAAAAAAAAGTAAGGACAAAGGAAGAAAAAATGAAAAAAAGAAAAATAAATATGTAACATCTCATATTTTTTATAAGAATAATTTTGGTGATTGAGACATTAAGGGTGTTTTTCTAATTTATTTGACTTATAGTTGAGTTAGAAGTATAATTTGGGATTTTACACATTATAAATGATATTAGAAGTGATTATGGTCAGTTTGAGTATAATATTAATATATATTTAATTTGAGGTTACTTAAGTAATTTTTCCACAAAAGGAAATTTTTATTGAATAATTATGTTAATTAATTTTTTAATTATTTATTGAAGAAAATATTACTAAAATTTATAATTAAATGTATAATTTTATGATTGATTGATTAATTAATTTTATAGGCTAAAACATTATTTTATTTGTATATTGAATTAGTTTGAAGTTAAGTAAAACAATAAAGATTAAAATATAATTTGACTTTGTTTTTAAGAAAAGAATTTGATTAGGCTCACATATATATATATATATATATATATTCTGTGTGCATGTGTGGTGTGTGTGTATATGTACTTTCAACTTTTAGATTAAAAATCTAATAGTCCTGATTATTCTGATTTCCAATTAATACTTATAAAAATTTACTATTCAATTATAAAAATAGTAGTCATCCATGGAGACATAACTATTAAAAACTCTCCCATATGTATGTGTTTGTGTCTGTGTATTTGTATGTATGCGTAAGAGAGTTTTTAATAGTTACGTCTTCATGGATGGTTAATGTTTTTATAACTGAATAATAAATAAATAAACAAATACACACACACATATATGCATGCATGTATGTATGTATATATGCATGTATGTTTGTATATATGCATGTATGTATGCATGTATGTATATGTATATGTATGTCTATATGTATATACATATATACATACATATACATATACATACATACATACATATGTATGTATGTATATATGTATGCATGTATATACATATACATACATGCATACATACATACATACATATGTATGTATGTATGTATAATGAACTTCAAAAAAAGATTAAGAATATTAGAAAAGACATTTTAGGATTAAAAAACTGAAAATAGTCTGATTAAGCTTGAAATTTTAAAGTATCAGGTTTCAAATCTTATTCAAAATCAAGTTTCAAGTAATTAAGCAAGATCCTCTAAGTCTCCTGGAATTACAATTTTAGAAAAATGCTAGTGATGTTCCAACAGAGAAGTTTTTAAATATTATTTCACAAATAAATTACCAAAAATATTATACCAGAAGGTAGCAAAGCTACAATATATAAAAAAAAAAATTCAAATAAATGCAAGAAGATAAATATGTGAAAGCAAACAATTTTCTTATGTGTATGTTCCCTTGTTAGGGCAAGCATCGAGCATACTTATGTAAAATGATGCAAGAGAATAATAAAGTTTGAAAGAAATATATATATACAGAGTGAGAGCAAATATCAGATAGATTTTTTCTTTTAAACTGAATTCTGCCTCAAAACAAACACACAATTGCCTTAAATAAAGAGCAAACTTCAAACCTATACAAGTATGAAATTAAACATAACAAAAGTTCGAAAGGAGAAGAGACAGTTGTAAACCACTCAAAACAGTGATCAACTAATATAATAATTGAAAAAGACAAAGAAAATGGGTAGTTGTTGCAATAATTGAAAAATAAAAAATACTTTAAAAATCGTATCAGGAATCTTGAGATGGCAAGAGTGCTTGAATTCTTATGGTCGACAGAATAATTTAAATAAATTGGATTCCAAAGTTGTTATCTTCATTGCTTTAGGCCAAGTATGGTTGTGATGAGTTAGAATTATCTAAATCATCCAAGTCTTTGTTTTATGAGACTTTAGATAAGCTTTTAATAGTAATTTTTATATTCTTTCTTATCCGGAGCATAAGCAAAAGTGGCTTGTAGCTTACTTTTAGTTGATAGAAATTCCAATTGCTCATCACTATTGTGTGGGGCAACAACATTTTGGGATTTGAACCAATTAATAATAGCTTCTTTATTATCATGATTAATCTTATAATTACTCCACCATTTTTATATTAAAATGCCTCTATAGGAGATGAATTTTATGTTTCAAATACCATTTTAGAGGACAGTCTTCTGTGATTTTAAAATTCCAAGTGAGAATTCAAGGAATATCAAAAATATTTGAAAAAGATAATAGTGGATCTTGGGTATATTTATTATTATTATTTTCAAAATGCACTAATTGCTCTTAAACAATGAGAGGAGCTATATGACGAGTCCAGCCAAAAAACAACCACCATTCTTGAAACTATGAGAGAAAAGTAACATTTGTTCCTTTAATAAAGTAAAAGAACCACGAATGATTGAAGGGTCTTAACAAGAAAGCATTAAACCATGCTTGTTGATACTCTAAATAGCTATAGCTAGGTGGAAAAAATGTCTTTGAAAATTCTTTTATGAATAAATTCCTTATGTGTATGTTCCCATGGTAGGGCAAGCATCAAACATATATATATATATATATGTTCCCATGTAAAATGATGCAATAAAGTTTGAAATATATATATATATATATATATATATATATATATATATATATATATAATATTGCAGGGTGAGAGCAAATATCATATAGATTTTTTCTTTTAAACTGAATTCTTCCTCAAAACAAACACACAACTGCCTTAAATAAAGAGAAAACTTCAAACATATACAAGTATGAAATTAAACATAACAAAAGTTCGAGAGGAGAAGAGAAAGTTGTAAACCACTCAAAGCAGTGATTAGCTAATATAATAATTGAAAAAGACAAAGAAAATGGACAGTTGTTACAATAATTGAAAAAGAAAAAATACTTTAAAAATCTTATCAGGAATCTTGAGATGGCAAGAGTACTTGAAAACTTGTGGCCCACAGAATAATTGGAAAATAAATTGGATTCCAAAGCAATTATCTTCATTGCTTTAGGCCAAGTATGGTTGTGATGAGTTAGCATTATCTAAATCATCCAAGTCTTTGTTTTCTGAGACGTTAGATAAGCTTTTAATAGTAATTTTTTATATTCTTTCTTATCCGGAGCAGAAGCAAGAGTGGCCTGTAGCTTACTTTTAGTTGATAGAAATTCCAATTGCTCATTACTACTGTGTGGGGCAACAACGTTCTGGGATTTGAACCAATATATAATAGCTTTTTTACTATCATGATTAATCTTATAATTACTCCACTATTTTTATGTTAAAATGCCTCCAGAGGAGATGAATTTTATGTTTCAGATACCATTTTAGAGGACAGTCTTCTGTGATTTTAAAATTCCAAGTGAGAATTCAAGGAATATCAAAAATATTTGAAAAAGATAATAGTGGATCTTGGGTATATTTATTAATTTTTTTTTTCAAAATGTGCTAATCCCTCTTAAACAATGAGAGGAGCGATTTGACGAGTCCAGCCAAAAAAAATAACCACCATTATTGAAACTATGAGAGAAAAGTAACATTTATTCCTTTAAAGTAAAAGAACCACGAATGGTTGAAGGGTCTTAACAACATGCTTGTTGATACTCCAAATAGCTATAGCTAGGTGGAAAAAATGTCTTTGAAAATTCTTTTCTGAATAAATTCCTCTATTCCAATCCTTAGTAGATAGTACTTTAAGAATTTTGCATTTAGAATAAGAAATCCTTTAGGGATCCTTATCATCCATAATATATTTCAATTTCAATAGATTTAGAATAAGAAATCCTTTAGGGATCCTTATCATCCATAATATATTCAATTTCAACAAATTTAGAATCTACTAGAATAAATTCATAGAAGATTCTATTTTTCTCAGCAATAGTTGGGAAAAAATAGTATCCTTTTGGAAAAACATTTTGAATGGTATCGGGAAATGACAATCCTATAAGTTATGTTCTAAAAAATAAATTTTTACATATTAGGTTTTTGAAAATAGAAATAGGTGTCTTTGGTAAGTACTTGAGAAAAAAAAAGTTAAGGGGATTTGGAGTTTTTAGATTTACTAGAAGAAGGGCTACTAGAGGAAGAAGAAGGTCTAATAAGGGGAAGAGTAGTTGAGAAAGGTGGTAAAAGTTATAAAGTATCTTCTCATTAGGGGCTACCACTTCAAATTCTTCAACAAAGAGAGCAAATAAATTTTGAATCAACTTTCCCCTGCAAAAATTTTCTAGTTAAAAAGTCTGGTAAAGAATTTGAAACACCTTTTATATGTTTTATATTAAAATTGAAATTACTTAAAATAGCTTGTCATCTGATAAAAACTTATTTTGAAATAAAAATTTTAACATCCTTTTCTGGGACATGCTTAGCGGCAGAACAATCAATTCTGAATAAAAAGCTTTTATTAACTAAATCATCTTCAAACTTAGTAATGCATAAAATGATTGATAAAAGTTCATTTTTAACAGTAGAATATCATTCCAAGAACCAGAATGGTATCTTACTGGTGATTCAGTAACTTGACTAGGTAATTTTTGTTTAAAGATTCCTCCAAAATCAAAATCTAAGGTATTTGTTTCTACAATAAGAGAAGCACTATGGTGAGGAATGGCTAGACAAGGAAGTTTTTTTAATATGTTGTTTAATGGTTTTAACAACTTGCGTATGCTCTTTAGTCCATGCTAGAGCATTTTTCTTAAAACGCTGAAAAAAAGGCTTGCAAAGTAGGTGTAGATCCTTATAGAATCTACCACATAATTGAGATATTCCAAAAATATTTGTAATTGATACTTATCTTTAATAATATCATGAAACTTGTCTACAAAATCTATAACCCTATTAGTAGGCTTTATAGTACCTTGAAAAATCGTGTCCCAAAAATCTAATTTTCGTTGGAAAAATTTTTCCTTTTCGGTGCATAGACCACTAACCCATTATTTTGGATTATATCGAAAAATCTTTTGAGATGATTAAATTGGTGATCGAGACTTTTTTAAAAAAAAATTAACACATCATCAATGTAGACAATTGAAAAATCTTTGCATTCAGATAGAATGTCATTCATAATTCATTTAAAATTCTGAAGGAGCATTCTTTAAGCCAAAGGACGTGACAATGTCAAAAAGGTACATTAAAACCTATTTTATACCTATAAGACTCTTGGATTTGGACTTGCTAGAATCTTGATTTCATATCAAATTTTGAAAAAATGTTAGCATCATGAAGCCTTTTTAACAAATCTCTCTTATTATGTATTGGATACCTAATCCATTCCAAAACCTTTTAAGATGTTTATAATTAATAAAAAGTCTAGGAACTCCTAGTTCCTTTTCAACAACATTATGAACGTAAAAAATAGAGCAACTCCATTGAGATAAAGATTTTTTAATCAAACCTTTTTCTAGTAAATCATTTATCTCTTTGGGATAGTAAGCCTAAAGCTCTTCACTCATGTGAATTGCTCTAGCTCTAGTAGGAATAAATTTTACATTAAAATCTTTAACATAAGGTAAAGTAACAATGTGCTTTTTTCTATTCCAAAAAGCATTAGGAATAATGGCACAAACATTATTTTGAAAATTTTCTTCTATTTCTTTAATTTTCTTTTAAACATGTGAGTTTCAAATATTATCTTCAATCCTTAAAATCTTTATTTCCTTAGGTAAAAAATTTATTTGTTTTTCTTTTGATCAATAAAATTAATGTTAGCATAAATTGAACATTCTTGTAAAAGATTTTATCTCTTTTATAGAAATAAGTTGAACAAATTTGAAACAAATTTCTTTCCCAAAAATACCTTTTGTAATTCCTTTTTCACTGACTCCAAAAGGATAAAATAAAGTAGTAAATGGATTTCCTAAAATAACATTAGTGGTAAGGTCTTTAGCTAAAACAAATAGAGTTTTGAAACAAACTCCATCATAAAAAATCTTAGCATTAAAAAGTTTATAATTAACATTTAACTTTCCACCATTCACAATATAAAGTCTTTCAATAGACTTTTCATAATAAATGATGGGGATTAATCCTTCTTGGATACAATTTATATCAGCTTCAGAATCAATCATAGTTGTAGTAGTTAGATGAAAATCATTGTTAATGACTAAATTAATCACAATAATCCATTTTTGGTAATTCATTTTTGAAATGATATTTAAAAACTTCTCTATTGGAACATCACTAGCATTTCTAGAAATTTTAATCCCATGAGACTTAGAGGAACTTGCTTGATTACTTGAAACTTGATTTTGAATAAGATTTGAAACTTGATACTTTAAAATTTCTTGCTTAATCATACTATTTTCAATTTTTAATTCTAAAATGTCTTTTTTAATATTCTTCATCTTTTCTTAAAGTTCATTAATAGTAGGAATAAAAACTATTGTTTCAAATCTCTTTAAAATATCATTAACATTGTATCTTTCAAAGTAACAAGTAGGCTTATCAACAACAATTTCTCTTAATTTTAAAAGATATTCTCTTTGAACTTCTGGATTTTCTATTTTTTCAATATCATTAAAAAGTAAAGTAGTATCTTTAGGGATAACATTAATAGATTTAAAATTATAGACAAATGGCCCTTCACAATCACAAATTTTTTTTTTTTAGTTCAAAAGAGACTTCCTTACTAGAAGATTCGATTGCCAAGACCTCATTAAAATATTCACTTTCATACTTAAAAGAACTAGAAAGTAATGAATTAATAATTTGCTCTTTTAACTTATCAGGAACATCAAAAGCATTAATTTTATTTTTCATAAAATATTGATTCTTAAAATATTCTACTCTTTCATATTTAAAACATATAGAAGCCACATATTGTTTTTTCGAAGAATGTTTTCTTTTTGACTCCTTAGGCTTTGAAGAAGATGGTTTAGAGGAATATGGTTTTGAAGACTTATAAAATTGATCATTAGAAACGGGTCTCTCTGATTTCTTAAAATTCTTCCTTTTTGAAAAACTTTTTTTTTTATTTTTTGTAGAGGGAGAAGTTAATTTTTCATAATCATATTGGGTACAAAAACTTCCTAACTTTTTATTATCATTCATTTCATACTTTGATCTAGCACTTAATTTTAAATTAGTATAAATAACAAGTCCTTCATTGTTAATTTTAAATCAGTACAAATAACAAGTCCTTCATTGTTGATATGATTGATAATCTAACCATAGGAAAGATTATCATAGTTGATGATTCCATTCCCTAACCCCTTTATTTGCTAGCATACTTTCTCAGCGAATAATTTAGGTATCATGTACCAATAAAAATCAAACAATTTTGGACAAGTAAGATTGGTCAAAATTTCTGATGACCTAGCTTGAAACTATTTAAAATCTCCTACAAAACATTTAGTAATTGTAAAAATTAAAGTTGCAACAACATTAGGTTCATTGGTATGAAGAATACCCTGACCTTTTGTCCTAGTAATAACTCTAGTAGCAGTCAAAATACTATTTTTATCTACATCATTAACATAATTATCCCACCAATCTTTGCGTTTGCTAGTAAAATAAAAAAATTAATATTTGGATCAGTTTGTCCCTTTGACTTATAGGCTAAAACAATCATAGTCATCTTATGTAAAATGTTTAAAATCAAATATTCACTTAAGCCATTAATATTCCACTCGTATATGGCTTCACCATCATACCTTGATTGAACCATATCTCCTCGATCTTCATATTGAACATCAAGAGGTGTGGGCTTTCTATAAAAATTTTTTATTTTTGGAAAACTTCTTTGATGAAAAATTTTGTTAACTATAGTTTCTTCTTGAAATTGGTTTTCAATTTCTTAAATATCTTTAGTTTCATTTTTAGAAATAATAGAAATTCTAAATGGTAATTGTTGAATTGGAGGAGGAACAATAGTGGAGGATGAATATGAAAAGAGTTTAGTTTTTCTCGAATCTTTTGTAAAATATCTTTAGCAAAATTTAACTTACATTCATCAGGTAACTATGTTAGTTGAAAAAGAGGTTTTATAAGATCAACTATAGGATAATTACTATGTTGACTTTATTTTGAAGAATTTTGCAACTTAATTATGTCTAGTTGAGAAGCAATAGTATGTAAATTCTGTTTGAATAATTATTTTGGAATGGAATATTCTTAATATCTCTTAAAGAAGGTTTTTTTCTTATCATCATCAACAACATTTATTCTTTTAAAACGATAACAAATAACATCCTAGTTTTGAAAAGTGATTCTAACTTCTTCTAAAGGAGGATGAATATTAGAAGTAGAATTTCCAGTAGTAGATATCCAAGTTTGAGAAATTCTTTCATTAACATTAATTTTCTTTAAAGGAAAATCTTTTTTTTTTTTTTCTAAATTACAGTAAAAAGAGAACCAGATAAAGAAAGGAATATTACATTTAATAGAGTTTAAAAAATTATAATATTTTCTCTTAAAAGAAATTAATGTTAATGGAAGAATTTCTCAATATATATATGTGTGTGAGTGTGTGCGCGCGTTTGTGGACACACATACACATATATATACATACACACACATACACACACAAATATATGTGTATATGTGTATCACATAGTTACACACACAAATATATGTGTGTTTGTGTGTTACACAATTACACACACACACACACACACACATATATATATATGGATTGTGCATTGAAAGAATTTTGGTGCCACTATACCAAGAAAAAATAAAAAGAAAAGAAAGGGAGAGAGAAGAACAAAAAGAGAAAAAAAAAAATTATGTGATTTACTTATTAGTGGATATTTTGAGCTTCTTTGTTAATTTATTGAGATTTTCTTGTAGGTAGGTCAATTTAATGTATGTGCATATTTATTATATATTACTCTACATTATTTTACTTTAATTTTGGCTGATCAAATTAAATGAACCAATTAATTTTGTTGTGAGAGATTTGAGATTTTAATTATGCTTTATTCAAATATAAATTGAAGATCATTTATTGAAGTTTAATTTAGGTATAAATTTTGATTTTAAAATAGTAATTGTAATATATGATGGTGATTTGTTAATTTATAGGGGCATTCATGAATAAGTGAGCTATTTATATAAATATATTCGATAATAGAATTCTTCTTAGAATTACATATTTTTAGTTAGAATTTAGAAATTTTATATTTAGAGTTTTAGAAATAGTCACAATTGATCTTTGTATATATTGATGATTTGAGTGTCTAGTTTTGTGATTTAAAATTTAAGGTTGATCCAACGGTGAAAAATGTACTTGTGGATCTATTTTTATAAACTAATTAATCATAGACTATGTAGTTTAACTCTAGATAATAATTATTTTAAGATAGTAAATAATAATATTTTTAATTTAAATTTTATATAGAGTGTTTAGCATCTATCTAGTATTATATATAAAATTTTTAGAGTACTTTATATATCACTTTAAGGGTTGTTGTACTATGAAAGTCTTTAAGTAGAAAAACCTATTTTAAGATGTAATTTAAAATAGAAATATGCCAATTTGATCCCAAACTTTATTTAGAATATCTTTAACATATATATATATATATATATATATATATATATAT